>JAVCKT010019962.1:27310-49234 GCA_032273925.1 Rhynchotus rufescens | reverse complement strand
TAATATAGATAAATGATAATAATGTGTTTTTAAAGGGCATTGTTTTAGAGTGCTCATTCAAGATATGAATAGCTTGAGAGGGAAAAAAAAGCAGGAGGGAGGATAATTGTTGTGGATGGTCTTCTCTGGAGATCTTCAAAACCCGCCTGGATGCCGCCCTGTGCCATGTGCTTTGGGTGTCCCTGCTGGAGCAAAGGGTCTGGACTAGGTGATTTCTAGGGGTCCCTTCCAACCTCAACCATCCTGTGATTCTGTGATTTTCCCAGGATAGACAGGCAGCCGTTTTTTTCTTATAACACTGAAGAAAATAAAACCGCCCTTGCTCTGACCACTGACTATCTGGGTGATATCAGAGCTCTTGTGAGCTTCTGAGCTGTGTATGCGGGAGAGAAAACATGTATGCCAGTTCTATGCAATTTTTTATTCTATGTTTTTGAAGAGTGCATTGAAAGCACAGCCAATGGTTAGAGTGGAGCAGTAATCACTTTTTCCTTCACAAAGTCACAATTTATTCTTCCCGTGCCACAGATTCAAGGCCCTCACAGCTCATTCAGGCTCACATAACAGCACCCCTGTTTTCAGGAGAAGTCTGCCTGAGCTTATGGCTATGGAAGGGCATGGACAGAGGACTCTCCCACTCCTTTGAAACGAAGCAGGAGAGAACAAGACTAAGACTATCAAGTGTATCTACTGCAGGATTAAGGGGAAAAAAAAGATGTTTTAGGTCTTGCTCTCCAGCAGCTAACCTTTCTGTTTTAGCTTTATATATGCTTAACTCATTGATGCTTTCTGACCCTCAAATAATGTTTGTGAAGTACAAAGAAAAAAATAAAAGGCACACCCACTAACTGGAACAGCCATAGGCCAACTGTTTCTTATGTACTAAAGCCTTACTACAGGCTTTATTTCCAAGTGAGTCGATCACATTTCAGGGAGTCTAACAGAGTAATTTTTGCAACCCTTCCAGAAACCTTTGGACTAAGATGCAATGATGTACTGACCCCTTGGAGGGGAGAGGTGTTACAGATGTTGTTGCCTGAGACCACATAGAAATATTAAGACTATCTGTGGAATCTCTCCTTGAGTCACTTAGCAAAATTCAAGCACTCAGAAACCCACTTTTTTGAAAAAATATATGGGTCTTATTTTAGCTGCTAAAGATGATTTAACCCAGGACTACTGAAAAACAACAACAACAAAAAGCCCTTCGTGTTGCAACATGATCCCCCATTACAGAGAACCCCTCATTACTTTGTTAAGTCAATTGAAAACCCCACCAAAGGAAGAAAAGTGTGAGAAAGGAAACAAAATAAAAGGTCTTGTTCACTACAAGAGTATCTTCATCTCACTTTCACACAACCTCCAGCCTGCTGTTGACCCAAAAGCTGAAGGAGCGAACATTGCAAGCACGTAGACCAACAATGCAGGCAGAAATGGGTGATGATCAGGGCATGTCAATAATCTCATACAGCTGGAACATTGCCCAGTCAACAGTGAACAGCTGTTTCTCAGAATGACTAATCACACTGAAGAACTGAAGAACTGAAAATTCTCCATTTTCAGAGAGCAGGCAATTGCTTCTTCTGGCAAAATCTTCTAGAATTATTTTCTCCTTTTCCTTCTAATTTCATGTCTGAAAGGTCTAGCCTTTCAAGCAATATAAGCCATATAAGCAATGATCTGTCTTATACATGTAAGTGTGAACTGGAAAGTGTGAATGCTTCAGCTGTGGCAGTGTTTTCCCTGTAACAAATTGTTTAACAGCACTGTTTCACTCCACATGTGGAAGGTTTCAGTGATCAGTAAACTTACTGCTGTCAAGTACTCTGAAAGTTTGAAAGCAAAGGCACACTATAAGAGGAGAATATTCTTTCTACTACTATTCACTTACACACTGAATAGGTTGATGCCAGGTTCTCAAAAATCTGAGTCCAAAGTTAGGTGCTTATGTCAATTGAATTTCATCAATTCAGTAAAATACACACAAAAGCCTAGAGTCGAAAAGGCTACATAAGGTGGGTAGGTGCGGGAGAAATCCAACCATGGCATCCATCAATAATGATGAAAGTATCCCTTCTCCACAGCCGAAGTACTGAGGCAAGGAAGGGAAAAAAAAGGAAGAAAGAAATATAAAAAGAAGAGAGAGAGGGGAGAAAATGGCAGAAAATGCTTCTTTTAATATAAGAAAAAAAGAGTTTTTCCATCTAAATGCAGCTCCCATATGCTAAAAGATAATAGCAGGCAGGATAACATCCATAGAGCAAAATAGAACGTAGCTTTCATCTTGTAAGTGTTCCAAAATCTAGCCAATACCAGGACAAAATGACTTGTATTTGCCTCTAACCATTCCTATTCTTGAGGATCACAGTGATAAACAATTCCCTGAATGATACTGTTTAATCTGCAGCACTGATGAGCCCAGTATCAATTCCTGTGTTAAGGGCAAGTTCAAAGACTCTTCAGTATTTGCTTGATAAGCTTCTCAGAAAGGTCATTAGCTACTACAGTTAGTTATCCTCCTCACTAGAATTTTCTCGGCCTTTTTTTTTGTTTGTTTCCATCAAGGTGCCAATTTTAGCGCAGTTTTGCTAGGTGCCTGGGTGCATCAAAAGGCAGTAGGCACATGTATAGCAATAAGTTGATATGCACATATATTAGCCTGTAAGGCTATGAGATGTTTTTGGTTATAGGCAGACCTGAAACCAGGAAATGGTTTAAACTAGTTGAAGCATACAGCTCTTACAGGATTAAAGATAATACAGCTATGCAGTGAAAAACACTTACAAGATGTAGATCTAGTGAAAAAATTACTCTATGAGGTGGCTTTGGGTAGCTCTAAGAGATACTTGTTTTCAGCACTTGAGCATGAGAAGTAAACAAAACCAGTGAGATAAGAACCTCATTGGTATCTCATCCTCCAGAACTGACTGTTGCTGGTCCAACCTGTTCTGACATGTTCTCATACCTGCCCCACATATGCTGAGAAGTGGGGTAGTGGAGCATCAGTGCCCTGGACACAACCAGCTGTTGGACACAGCATGAGCCAGGACAGTTCAGATCATCCCACTTAGCCCAAGCTGACCATTCTTAAGGCAATTCCATCCAAAGCTTAAGACAAAACAAGCGATCTGCAGAGTCTAAAGCAATACTGAAAGCCCTTTTCTGGTAAGGAATGTCACCCGAATGCACCAACAGTTCTTCCTTAATGGATGAACAAGGCAGAAGCAATGTTTCTGCCATGAACTCCCTCTCTCTCGGTTGCCATTCTCATTGACTGTTCCCAAAAACCTACTCCAGTAAAAAGCTTTAAATGGATCTGTGCTAGCTGGTTTTGCCAGTCAGACAACACTAATCCCTATAACCTTGAACAAGATAGGTTTGCTCAAGTCTGTCATGTTGACACAGCTCTAAAAGTCTGAAATAAAGGCAATTTTGCAGGGGATCAGCCACTGTCTAATGCAAGACCCAAAGGCTCCAACAAACATCCTCAAGCAGCTCTAAAACCCAGAAGCAATCTGAGTTGCCTGAGGCTATCACAAGCAGTGAAGACATATATTCATCATGAAAAGTTTCAGAGAAGACCCAGGGTACAGCTGAGTGCTCCCTAGCCCAGGGAATGGGGACTGAGGCACCTTCTGGAGACACCAACGATAAGAGTTGTAAAGAGAAACAGCTCGTTGAAAGGAAGCTAAGATACAAAAGATGAAAATCTCAAGCAGAAGACTCTCAGAGTCAGCTTTCCATTTTTAAAACAGAAATAATTCAGGCACGAAGAAAATTCAACTGACAAAACCAGCAGAATAATGTCAAAGAAATAAGAAGAAAAAGAAGAAGAAAAAATCTCTCCAGAAGCAGCTGCCAAATAGTTCCTTCTCCCTCTGTAATGAAAACAGCAGTGGCAGTAGGGGAGAAGTAGTGACCATTACACAATGCCTCACCAGCACATAAGCATATCTCAC
Organism: Rhynchotus rufescens; assembly: GCA_032273925.1. Lineage (NCBI taxonomy): Eukaryota > Metazoa > Chordata > Aves > Tinamiformes > Tinamidae > Rhynchotus > Rhynchotus rufescens. Next base: position 45,275 of record JAVCKT010019962.1, on the reverse strand, counting down.
ATAGATGTATGCTTCTCTGTTAGAAATTTTAGCTTTAGGAGTCCTGTCAGAAAATATAAAGACACCACAGTTCTTGTCAGAAAGGTCTAAAATAAAAATCTCATTTTTTCTTTACTTTACTTTCCAGTAACTACTTTAACATTGCATGCTCTTTTCTCAAGTGTAACTTCTGAGTAACCATACAGAGCAAAACCAGTAAATCTCATATATGAATAGTGTTCAGCTTCTCAGAGAATTCTGCTTTGGTAAAACCATTTTGTTGCTTAAGGCCTTTAATTTCTTAGCATGAAAACGTTACTGTTGCAGCACATCTGCATGCAGATGTACATACTCACTTGGAGATGAAACACAAGCTTTGCGGGACTGAGTATGAGCATCAGCCGAGACAGTCGTAGTAGTTATTCAGATAAAACATGTATAGAAGATGTCATTTCAAGAATCACATTTCGCAGTCATGAGGAAGTGAATGACTAGAGAGAGCTATGGTAACCTTATGTTCAGATAAATGTCACTTTCTTTTTTTTATGGCAAGGGGGTTATGTCTTTTTTTTTTTTTTTAATCTGATTTTTGCAAATGCCAACTCCACTTAAAAAACTTTCTGAAGCATATGCTTACACCAAAACTATGGTTAATGGGCTATATAAAACAGCTGATAGCCACTTGAGCTAATCCATTTAGGTTAGGTAATCATCGGTATTTTAGAACTTCAGGATATAGGTAGCAGTTATTGTCTCTATAAAAAATAGCATAGTCAGTCTATCTTCAATAATCCAAGTATCCCTAATTCCTAGAAATGTGAAATGTTCCCCTCTAGGAATACAAATGAAAAGGAAAGGGAAGAAGGAAGGGGGCAGAAAACTATCCAGAGTACACAGTTCTTTTTAGCCTTCTCATCAGGTGCTACTAAGAGAGTGACTGGCACAGACTGAACATAGATAAAGTCAAGCAACTTTTGGTCCTCTGTCTACACTTCTACACCACACATTAGAAAATATATGTCCCAGTGAATGAGACTTCTGCAGAGAAAGGCAGCATTTGACAATATTCTCAACCATTATAATATTTTAAATTGCCAATATTCCAACTATATATGTATTTTGAGATTTCAAAAGGAAATGCTTTATATTTCTAAAGTTTTGACTGCAGCGAAAGGTTAACAATTTGAAAAAAAAAGGTAGTAAGATTGAAAGAGAGCAACTCAAATGCCCTGAATTTTCCTTTTGGTTGTAAGAGGATTAACAGAGAATACACTCTAGGTTCATCATTTTTTAACTTTAGTCTCCATAATTCCTACCATGAGGAAGGAAAAAAAGACACAAACCATCAGTCATCATCCGTTATATTACTTCAGAATAAAATCCATTCAGAGATCTTCAAGAATTGGAACAATAATTCTAATTTGCAGCAAATCAAGTCTGGCAACAGTGGGGGTGTTCTCATTTCTTCCCTCCATGACTAATGGAGGTGCAGATTTTGCAGTCTGCAGTATAGTTGAAGGAGATTCAGTCTAGCAAGTCAGGATTTATCATCATCCAGTCTTCCAAAGGAAGTCAGTTTACACAACTGCTTGCATACGTGTCTCAATCCATTTGTCTATCTTGCAACACTTTTGCGATTTCCAGAGAAATTTCAAGCAAGTTTTAACAGGATTGTAACAGTTATAAAATATATTTTGTCTGATAAAGTTGTGTGGGTTCGCAGTAGGATGGAGGAAAGGTAATACCTCTGCTGAGGAAGACTTGACATGTTAATTTATTAGACACAAGTAATCTATGTATTATGCACAAATTTATAGGAAATAAGATATATCTTATATGTTATCAGACTTATATCTTTATTGCATATGGCACTGTTTTCTATACAAAGAAACCTTTTTTTTCTGTACAAAAATAGTGAACAGATGCATTTTTCTATATATCATCTTTTTTTGAGATAGCTGTAACGGTACTGATGTTGTACCGTTACATACATGTCGTAATGAAAGCAAGTATAACTGATGAAATTACAGAAGGGTCCAACAAGAAACCTCTTTCTGGATTTCATGGCCTCCAGGAGCTCTATAAACTCTTTTAATAGGGGGATTTGGCTTTGAACAATCTTCAGTATACATATAGCACACAGATATCTCAGGGCGTGATTAAGGAATGTAAGCTAAGAAGATGATAGTAGTTACATCTGTGGCAGGTGTCATGTTACCAACATGTTCAGGAAAGTCTCTTGAAATTTTTATTCTGAATGAAGATTTCAGTGAGCAAAATGGAAGCCAGGGTTTTATTAGGTTAATTCTTAAGTTAATGTTATTCTGTAGGGATTCTGAGTACAGTAGGGGAAAACAAGTAGAATAAAAGGCATTTTTCGTTTACATTTCAGCTCAAGAATCACATTCCTAAAAAAAGATCATTAATATTATGCTATAAATTATTATAGGAGGTCAGATTTCATTTTACTCCATATGCAGGCTAGTCAGTAAAGGAAAAATATTTGATTTTTGTATTCTATCAATAATTGTATTTTCTCTGTTATAAAAAACACCAAGCTATTTTCGCTGAAGGCAAGGTTATCTAGCCATCCTTGATTTGGGGCAATCAGCCATCACAAAACAATTCCTAGGAGTAAACATGATGGTTAGACACATGCAAATAAATGCTAGAATTATAAATAATAGTTCCACACATGAAAGAAAAACAAATCAAAGGGATTGCTACATGAAGCATTTCTGTATTATGCCTCCTACTGAGTTGTTGTTATATTTTCATGTACTCTGTTTTGGGTTTGTTCCTTTTTTATTTTTTTCTTTTTTTTTTTTTTAAGCAAAGAAGCATGTTCTAGCAGGGAAAATGGGGTAAAACAAGGTAAAACTTTTTTTCGTTTTTTTTTAGAAATGGCATACATTCGCCTTTGTCTTATTCTCCACTCCAGCGTACCAGTGAAATATGTCTCTCAACACAGAACTCTAGAAGATTTAAGAGTATTCAATATTAAAAAAATAAAGACATGTTCAGTGTTAAATGAACAGTGTGACGCAGTTGAAGGTACTGCCAAAACATTTAGATTACTAAAAATCAAGTACATTTTTCATATTAATTTATGACAAGGTTGTCTCTGTCATAAGTCAACCACAGGTTCAGGAGATGAGAAAGGGCATTAGTTTGCTAAGGACAATTGAAGTACGGTGAACTGCACAAGAATTTAATTTGGCCAAATATTTGGAAGGTACAATTACTGCTTAAAAACAGCAGATCTCTTATTTAAAGTAAGGGGCCTTGTTGAAAAGCTAGAATTTAGATCCTGCTTGGGTAATAAATTTTAGTTTAAAATTTATTATGTCTCACCCAAGTTCAGGTATATTCTCCAAACTCCCTTAATGTCCATAGCTCTTGCTTATTTTCTAAATAAATACATACTTAATTCTCCCATCTGTACACACACACAAAAAGACATTGTTTCCCCTCATTCAAAATGCTAAAAAGAAGAATTAATTGCTAAAAAGAGGAATTAATTACACAGGTACAGATCTTGAATCCCAGAGCATTCATTAATTTCCTGGGATGTCCTGGGTAGCAAAGAATAGATCCAATACATAAAACAGCACTAACCTCATTAAAGCTTAGAGTCATTTCAACCCCAAGTAAAAATCTTTAAAATGTTCATTAGGAAATGTAAAGATATTTGTTTTTTTAAAGACAAGTATGAAATTGCAGGTAATCAGTCAATTCCATTACTACAGCTACCCTGTCAGAAATGCAAGAGTAGATTTACTATAGAAAAGCACCAAAAAAGAAAGTGATAACAGTGACATATACACACACATTAGACACCCTTCCCTGCCATGTAAGCTCCCTATCAATTAAACCTGTAATTCATGAATAACATCAATAACAAAATAACACTCCTTCAAATTCTGCAATAAAGTGGAACACAAAGTGGACACCGTAAAATGAAATGCAGTGGAGACCAAAGCAGCCCTCTGCAGCCAGGCATAGCAGCCTCATAAAAGCTACAAAGTGCCATAGACTGGACTGCCGTAATTTACTTGTCCCTCCCTTTCTCTTTATACTATCCAAGCAAAAGAGGCACTGTAAATTATAGAGCAGCACAGCAGAGCCACACAACTTGTGAGGTGCAGTAGCAGCTTCTGTGCAGAAGTAATCTTGCATGGTCCCATTTTACATTTCAGAGCCCCACAGAAGACACCGAATTGGAGAAATATGTAAGAAAAGGTAAAACAGATCAGACCATACTAAAGTGTACCCAGACTTACTTCCATATACTCAGAGTGTCAGGAACTATTATCTAAACTGGTTTGAACCACATACCAGCCAGACAAAAGTGTCAAGAAATGTAGGTTTTTGGCTACTAGATAATCTGGTTTATGGTATGTTCTTATACTCTCCAGTTTTCTCCTCACATCTGCTCTTTTTGGATCTACAGACACAACACTTAGATACATGGGAAGAAGGGGGAAAGAAAAATAAAAGACACTCTTCAAATAGCATATAGCTACAGAAATTCAGAGAAAGAATTAGGTCAAAATGCTAGTTATTCTTTCATGAAAACAATATAAAAACATTAAGACAATTAATTCCTAAGTGATATCCTCTTTCTGCCTAGAAAATCAAATAAATCCATTTGTTTATGCCTATTAATGTTCTCTAAAATAATGTCCAGCCTTTTATACACACCTGCCATACACCTTTACCTGCCATTATTCCCTTGCAGATGGGAAAGAAGCTGAACAACTGAACAATGAGAATTATGGTCTTTAAACTTTAAACAAAAGGAATGGATGTATATAATGGTCAATAGTACAGATGGCAGGATCCAGGTTACCTGTCCCAAAAGAGGTTAAAGTTAGTGACTCCAGAGCAATTTCAGCCAGTAGGAAGATCCTTACGTTCTCGAAACCCGACTCTGGCACAGAGAGTAAACACGACAGGGGCACTTCACTGCCAGCACGGTGACTGCACATGGATGCCTCCGAATCCCAAGCCTGCATACACCATTCTCCTCTTTACTGCTATGTCCTGAAGTCCTCATTCAGGCCACATTGTTGTTCAAGGTAAAAGGAACTGCCGCTAAGGAGCTAGATGGCAAGGATTAATGATAACACACAAGCATTACACCTGCCAAAACTTAATAATTCTGCAATACAAACAAAATGATGTCTATTTATGTTTACTTTCTTTTTTTTTTTTCATAACCATTTCTTCTTGATACAGAAATTAAGGTACTAAAGAAATTAAGGTACTAAAAAAGCATTACTCACACGAGGAAATTTCTCCAGTCCATTATGTGTACATGTGATCTTAAAGTAATAGGCCAAGGGCGTGGAAATGAAAACCAATAAACTCTCTGCCAAATATTATGGATTCCAAAAGTTTAAAGCCCTTTTCATAATCTGCCTCTCATAAAAAAATCACAGTGCAGGTGAACACCTAATTCATTAATTCCACCTCTTCAGTTAAACACTATGCAGCCTGCAGGCTTTTGGTTGTTTCTAAATTCAAAGGCTAGAGTAGGACACTGCCCTGTGTCCTACTGTGTCCCATTTTTCCAGTCTATACAGTTTGACTGTCTTTTTTTGAAGCGATAAATGTCGTTCTTTGAATTCATGTGAAACAATAATGGTGAGCACACATTAAACAAGTGCAACAGAGTATTTATATTTTCTTAAAGGCAATACTGACCAAAGGCATTTTTTGACATAGAGTGACTCCAGCATTAGCCTAGCACAGTATTACTGTCCATGTGTGACATGCAGATTTTCCAACCACATGGATCAGTGAGAAACTCATGGACAGCAGTCACCAGGTGAAACCTGACAGTCTGTCTGAAGAATACAGTTTCAGACAGTCTGTGCTCCATGGTGAACATCTTGATACTCTTATATACCCCCTGAAACTCAGAGAACATAACTTTACCATTGAATTCCATGACGCATATGGTCTCTAACTCTTACTGCCTGGGACCTTAAAAAATGTTTGAAATCAGTTCTGTTGGCTCCATTAAGAGAAATACACCTTCTCTCACTATGAAGACAAATGCATAAAAAGTCTTACGTAATGGTAAATACTAATGGCTTTGCACTGCCATTTGCACTGCCTAAAAGACAAAGCCAGCAACCTTTTTTTTTTTTTTTTTTTTTTTTTTTAAATTAATAAAAGGCAGGTAACAACATTTTCTTGACAATGAAACTGCAGATGTGCTGGAAAAGAGAAAGGTTTGTGCTCATCTACTGTCTCATTCTTGCTTACCAGTCTACCAGGGCTTTGCCCTTCAGCACACCTAATGCAGCATTTTGCAGCTGCTCAAAGAGCAGATTTCCTTCCCTCCCTCCCTCTCCAGACAGGGCACAACAGTAGCTGGGAAATGCTGGGAACCAGCAGCTGTGGAGATCAACACTGGCTGGGCTGAGCCGAAATGCCAGAGCATTTCTCATCACAATTGCGCACAGCCAAATGCCATAGCTGTTAATCAAGCACAACTCAATGGGAGCTTTGCTCAGTTAAGTAACGGAGAGTTTGGCTCATTCTAGACAGAGGATTAGAGCACCGTGGAAGCTAATCTGTTCCCAAGGCTGAGGTTACCACCCTCTTTTAGCATATGGGTAAGCTTTCTTCCCTTATTTTCACCTCTACCTGTCCTTCCAACTAGGAGACTTCAAATGCAAGGTGCGTGTGAATGAGGGATGCTGAAAAAGCAGGCACCAAATCACAATGGACAGGCACTTTCTCATGATCCCAGCTTCACTACCTGCCTTGCTTGCACCCTTACCAACTCTATTCTCCTCCTCCCACCCATAACAATTGGAAAACAACATAATTTAGTGTACACCTTCTAGTATTAAATATAATATATACTTTCTAAAAATCTGTGTAGTGTTCCCAGCCATATATAATCTGCTTCAATCATTTTGTTTCCATTACCACGGTCATTCTCCTAGGAGGCTCAGTATTCTTGGTAGCTAAGCTCCAGAAGGCTGCCATCTCTGTTATTGCAAACTTCAGTCATTGCAGAGAAACATAGCTAATAAAGAGCATGAATAAAGTATTTACGCATTTAAATAAATAAATAAATATTCCTTTGTCCAAATGAGTGTCTCAGAACTCAAGGTGCTCAGAACAGGTGCATGCAGAGCAAGAGAGGACATCATGAGAAAGTGTCCTGGGCTAGAACGAGTGCACTGCAGACAGGAGTGCTAGCCATGGCATGGTTGCTTTCTCTAATTACGCATTACTCGTTCCCTGGGCTCCTTGATTACTGTGAGGATTACTTTCTCTCAAGATCTCATCCTGTGAGACAAGGCAGGGGGAAGTAGTAAGAATTGTACCAGGCTGAAGGGGAAATGAAGAGAAGGAACTAATATTGTAGATGTTTGCAATTACAGGCAATCATTTTTTTCCTGTTTTTGAAGCTATTATAAACGGAAATCAATAATCCTCATAGAAGTAACATTTTCACTCAGGTTTTCTCCTTGTTATTGCCACTGAGGAGTTAAGGCCTAGAAACTTTGATAATCAACTTTATTTTACAGTGAAATTTATTTCAAATCAGATCCTAATACCAATTTTGAAACAATCTCTAATCTGTAGATTGCAAAAGGATTTTCAAGCTCCATTTTAAGCTGGAGAAAATGCTCCTTCTCCCCTTCCCCCCAGCATCAGAAGGTTGCATAACTGGCAATATGTCTAAAGCTATTTTATATTTAAGCTAACTTACTGCTTGGAACTACACTTGCATTGTTTCAAGACTTATGTATCTTTACAGACAAATGCTGCAAAGCCTTGTTTTTACACACTACTGTGGTCCCACTGAATTCAGCAGGATTATTCCCAGTGTATAGAATTAAGCAGCACATAAATCTCTGCAGGATCTCAGCCAAAGAGACTGTTTCATTAGGAAACAATAACGAGGCACAAGCTTGTGTTAACTCTGAGAGGCAAACTCTGCCTTAGAGACACAGGTTGAGCTGGTTTGGGGAGAGGGTATTTGCTGACCTGCCGTAGGATGCAAGTTGGTCTCTGGCCAGCCAACCCATAGATAAATGGAGGGCACACACTGTCCTGGGAAGAGGAGCAGAGGAATAGGAAGACCCCCACTCTGCACAGAGCCAAGTTATATTTCATGGAGGCGCAGATGACCACTGTGAAGACATGGTAGCACTTTGCGGGCAATTTAGATGCAATTTTGGCCTGGCACGCCAGCTAAGCGTAATCCTCTTTGGTCTCCCGTTCTTCCATTGTCTCCTATGGCCCTCATTGCAATGGGGATCACATAACAGGAATGTATCTATATAGGTTTGGGAAGCACGTGCAACTTTTTATAATAAAAAGGAATAATGGATAGCTTACATTATTCATAGCGTAACTGATTTCATTTGCATTATGCTTTACTTTCTGGATTTTTAAACAAGGACATCCTAATAGAACTGTACAGGTAAATTCCTTCAGAGATTCGTGCTCTTGAACAAAAATAAATGTCTTCCACATAAATCATTATTAAAATGAACATTACATGTTGTTAGATTGTGGCCTAAATTGACAAGGTTAAAATATAGTCTGTAACACCTGCATCTTTTATCTCTAACACACAGAATAGCTTTAAAGCTTTAAAACAATGAGAGGGGTGTATATATATATATAAGGAATGTTTAAAAAAGAAAGCAATGCAAAAGTAAAAGCTCTCCTGATGTAATGTCTGACGGCTGCTTAAAGAAAAGGAAATGCCTCTGAGTCATCCCAAACCATTTGTAAAACAGCAAAATGGAAGGAAAAGCAGACAAACAAGCCCAACAACAGAATAGCAAAGGCAAGAGAGAGCAACTAGGGGCAGATAGGAATTAATTCTCTCCTTTAAAATTCATAATCATAGGTTTCTTTCTCAGAAATACTCCTCACATGCAGTAGCTTCACAACATTTTCATTAGGAAGGAGAAAATGTTGCAAGTAAACACACTTGCATTTGTCACTGTCTGCACAGAGACTCAACCAATTCACATGAGTAAATCTGCTTTAAAGATATTCATTGATAATCCACTGCAAAGAAAACACTGATTTTAAAACAAAAGGTGACATAATCCTTTGCCTCTTCTATTTTTTTTTTTTTTTTTTAAGGAAATTATACAACCTTACAGCAAGAAAGAGAAAGGAGAACTGACTGAATTCTTCATTTGGGATACCTGAAAAGTCTCTCTCTTGCTTCTGTGAATCTAGACCCTTTAGGAATATGAATCAGGAAAAAGAAGTTCTCTTCATTCATTTTCATCTCATTTGCTCCTGTCTTCTCTTAAGAATTGTTCTGACATTTAAGAAGAATGACTTTTTTTTTTCCTTGCAGTCATAAGGCAATATTAAATGTTCTTCAAACTCAGCTGAGTCAATCACAAATCGCTCATCAGTGTCAGCATCACAGATACAGGCCCTGAAACTCTATTCTGAAGTGCAGGCAAAGAAAAAGAGACGCCTTTAAAATCATCCAAGCAAAAAATGAGTAAAAACAGGCATTCATGAAATGTTATTGTCCAAGATAGAATAGTAGAGGCCAAGGAGAACAAACAATATAAATAGAGAACATATTTTTCCTTGCCTGCTTCACAATAGCTAAGATTCCTTAAAAAAAAAAAAAAAAAAAAAGAATAGGTAGAAAGATAAGACATGCATGCTTGATACTGAAGAAAAGACTGTTTGTACCGAGCACACTGGCTAAATTGTTCAGGAACAGTTCAGCCATGTCAAGAAATGACCCTCTCATGCTGCCAAGGTCAGCTAGACCTGTAGTCAGTGTTAGTGAAAGGTCATCACCGCTTGCAAATTTAAAATATATGCATGTGCTTTCTCGTAGGACTTCAAAAACTTGGTGCAGGCGAGTTGACTAGGGGATTTTTAAATATGCTATTGTAGTCAGGCATTTCACTGATGGTTCAAGAGTTGTAGGCAATATTCAGCTTGGCACTGAGGACTGTTAGAAGGCCTCTATGCTACTGAAGACATCAGTTATAATGGGACTGTGATAGATTTGGGCTGGACACACATGCAAGATTTCCATGCTTATTCATACACAAGATACTACTGAAGCAGCACCTTGACCGCACAGTTTATACAGCAGCTTTTATGGGCCAACTGACTCCATTTTGACTAAGTTATAATCCTTATGGGTTTTTTAAATAGAAAGAAGAGGAGAGGCATGACTCCTAACCTCATAATTCCTGGTTAAAATTACATTTGACTCCTAATGTTTTGAGATGCCATTTGCTTTAATCTCAGTCTGCTCTCTTGAATACCCTCTAATGTTTACACAGCAGGGAAAAAAATCATAAAAGTCTATTCCCATGGAAATTCATTATACAGGTGCATCCTGAGAAGTAGTTTACTTGAACAGGAAAAACAACAAAAACAGCATTAAGATGTAAATTGAATACATGCTGGTAGTTAGCCTTCTACTCAAGCAATTCCCATTGTTATCTTGGCTTACTGATAATCAAAGCAATGCTGAAAAGCAACAGTTTTTAACATCTGCTAATCAGTTTTATTATTTCTTTAATTCCATAATTTTATTTAAAAAGCACTGATTTTGGGAGTGATTTAGTGATTTATAATGACAATAGCCTGACCCTTGCATTAAAAACCTGTTGGAACTATTTTGTGCTAAAAAAAAAAATCAAATAAGTTGCTTTATTAAAAAAAATCTATATGTCAGCATTGAGAGTCTGACCTGTCTCATAAAATAAGCGTCAGTGTTATTATACAGTTGATGAAGTCAATCCTTACCTGTGTTCATAGAGAATTAAAAAATAACTTCATGAAGTCTCACTTTCCTTCCAATTTTGTCAGCCATTCTTTAGAAAAGCATCTGGCTTACAGAATATGTAAGAAACACAGTCTTAAAGCTGGAGTGCCTTATTTGCAATGCGTAGTAAACAACTTCCAGCTATAACATGATCAGCAACATTATTTCGTGACAAACCTGGCAAAGACGCAATTGTTACTGCTGGACAGTAATGGCCCTGGCTTGTTTCTGTGGTTGTGTCACTTTTTCTAACCAAGACCTATATATAATTATACCCACAGCCCACTAAATACCCTAAATAGGCACTATCCCTATCTAGGGCAAAGAAACAAAGTCTGGGAAGGCAGTGGAGTTTTGCTATTTTAAACTAGCTGCAGCTTCGTCCCATGATGTCTAGTCTGCAGATACGCATCATTGCTAATTGGCTGTCTGGTCTCATTTTACCACAGTTGAAAGATGAAAGTGTGAAAGACTCCTTTAGGTTTAGGGCCAAAACAGACTAAAGTTCACTTTGTTTTCATGTTTGGTTTGTTTTTTCCCCTCAGTGTTTTCAGAACTCAGAGACTGAGTAGATTCCTGCACCCCCCTGTTAAGAAACTTCCAGAGGAAGAAATTTTCTCAAACTATCTAACTCTCCCTTTCTCTACCTTCCCTCTTCTAGCCTTTTTTTTTTTTTTGAAAAAAAAATATGAAAATTGCAGATCTCGAGATTTTCTGTCTTATGCTTCACCACTGTTTGTTGGCAGGGAATGACATTACAGCGGCTAAGGTAAGAGGGCAAGAGCATATCCCAATATTCATGACAAATGGAGAGAATGGGGAGGAGGAACGGGGAAAATTTTCCTAAGGAAACAAACAAAATCAAAGCAAAAGGGAATCAAAATGCTCTGGGAACCTCTACTTTTTGCAGCTACTACAGAATCCAAAAACTCTTCTGCTGAAGCCAAGACTTCTGATTTTCCAGATTTGCTACTAACTGTGCCTGCCAAAGATTACTCACGACGCAAATGTTTGTATATATACACTGGAACTAAGTGACTGTGCACTGCAATTACTGTCCTTCCTCAAGAGCGGCCTAGCAGAGTGCAGGAGATGAACAAGTGGTACAAATACTCTCTACCTTTCCTTGGCCCTCTCGTCTAATACACGCTGACGTGCTAATATGCTAGTGCTAGTAGAGCACGATGGTGCTAGACACACCGCACTTGTATTCCTGCTGCTGTGTGCACACAGTTCCTGTTTGCTTTGAACAATGATTTCTAACATAAAGCCTTGGAGACAGCCAGTGCCGCCTCGTGAACCCAAGCGAGCACACTTGGTTCCTTGCACCATTCAGCTGCAGCAGTCGTGCCTGCTAGTCCTGGTATTTTCCCATTTCAGAAGTCCTCTTTGTCCCAGCCGTCCTACCTGGGAGGGCCCTTTGCAAAGCACACACTACAAAAGGGGAGGCAAAAGCAGTTTTTGCAGCTGATGCCTGTCTGAGGCAGCACTCCTGCCTGGTGCCCTGCGAGACAAAGCTGAGACACGGGGCTTGCTCAGCCTGGAGAAGAGACGGCTTTGAGGGGGCCCAAAAACTGCCTGCTTATACCTACAGGGAAGTCATTGAGCAGAGAGAGCCAGGCACGTTGCAACAACAGGAACAAGCAGCCAGTTATAAGGGGAACAAACAGTTCCATGCAGAGAACTGTCAAGGAGGGTTCCCTGTGAGGCTGAGCCATCTCCATCCTTGGAGCTCTTCAAGGCCTGCCTGACAAAGGCTTGAACAGCCCCATTGCCTCTCACAGTTGACCCTGCTTTGGATAGCGGGTTGGACTAGAGACCTCTCCATGTCCTTTCCGAGATGAGTATGAAGAGACCTGGCTTCCTCCCATCACATCAGGATTATGATTTTAGGATTAAGCAGACATTTGCTTTTTCAAGTTTTTCCACTCATGTGGGTTTTCTAACGACTTAGAAGTAGCTCTTCCATCGGAGGATTACAACCCTCAGGTTGTGCCACGCTGAAACATGGGAAGCTCGGGAATATAAACTGTTTGCTGTCAGCCAAATACTGACCTCTCTGTCTCTCTGTGTGACATCTTCTTCCTATAGTCAGCAGGCAGTTATATCATTGCTGACAAAACAGAACCGATACTGGCTACAGGCACAAACCTTAAAGGCTTAATTGGTTAATGGAGAGATTCTAACAAACACTTACCTTGTGGTGCAATAAAAAATGCATTTTTAAGACACCTTTGCAATACCAATATTTAATAACGGCCTTGATACAAAAGATAGTTGTGGATGGTTACATACCATTTCAATTAAGGTATAAACAGACATAAAACTATGTAAGCATAAAATACAGTGTATTTTTGAACACCTCATAAGTTAAGACCATAAAACTGAGAGTGACTGTAGGGCTCACGGCCTGTCACTGTTTTGAATTCATCATAAATGTTAACAAAGTTTACTGTCTCAATTCAGCAAGTCAGTCTCATGCTATTCCTCATCCACATTAAAGAGACCATCACTGGACTTCATATCCCTACCATGATCCTCCCCAGAAAAGCCATCAACCAAAGAGCCAAAGGCTCTAACAGCTGAAGCAGCTTCCAGATCTCCATAACCAAGAAACTGACAGGACAGAGTGCAGTTAATTTTCCTTCTATTTTATCCATTCAGTGGATAAATAAAAGATTTTATTTTCCAGTCATATAAACTCTGAATACAAACATAGTCTTTGGTTAACTTTAAAATTAGTGAACACTCATTTCCACAACTCATACCAGAAAAACATACTCTTCTCTACTTTAGATTTTTAAACCTCTCTTTAGGAGCTGTTTTCTTTTCAAAGGAGTAGATCAATGTTATTAGTGGCAATAAAAATCAAAATTTGGCTCTTCATTCCTACATACATAGAGATTGCCTTTTTTTTTTCCTAAGAAGAGGAAGGGGAAGTGACCCATGCAAATATATAACATAAATGACCAGTTATCCTCAGGGGATGAATTAGTCATTTCTCAAAAAGGTGCACGTGAGAGAGGACAGGGCTATTATATTAGGGATGGCTGCATTTTAAGAAGCAGGTAGGTATGTTATGTACCAACACACAGATAAAAATCTCTGTTGTTGTTGTTGTTGTTGTTGGGTTTTTTTTCCAGAAATACACCTGAGGAGCATACTGAATAGCAAAACTACAAAACTGAGTTAGGTATAATACATAAGAGCCTAATACCTTTGAGGATGAGAAAATTACCACTCATTATGCTAAGTAATGCCTTATATCAGCATGTAAATAACTTCTCTTTGTAAGCAATCACTAAAGCATTCTCAACAGAAAATTAATATATCTAATTTGTTTATATATTCATCTAATTTAGGACAGGAAGATTTTTAACTGAAGATAGATATGAAAACGTGTCACTAAAATTTTGCTCTAGCTACATCTTAGGAACCATATAAATTTATATTTATATGGACACATAGAGTTACATGCTCTGCCTCTGTGATGGGCTGAATCAGATAAAGATGTTTAATATACAGTCCTGTACTGTACGTTACAAGAGATTTCACTCATCTCCCTCCTTCTGACAGTCATAGTTTTGGTGGGAAATTAGAAGTTAATTTTGCCTTTGTCCTTTTGCCTTTCTCCTTATCAGCAGTGCCTTCAAGGCATGCTAAAGTATGCTGAAAGTGACCTTCAGTTTGCTCATATCATCCTGACACCCGTGATTTAGCCTCCATACTTGCAGGAGTAAACACAAGAAACATCCCCTGACTGACAAATATTTCATGGGGATTCAGGCGCCCTCCCTCCCTGCTGCTTGGAGGACGACCCCATTTAGCCAGGCATCGTGGTTGATGTTCCCCAACGCTCCACGTGCGCTACCGCTGCCATCTGCACTCTCAGGTCCTATCTTCTCCCCTTCCTTTAAAGGCTGCTCAGTTTTGCTGCTACAGGAGCAGTGCGTGTGATTGCAACTACAGACCTGTACCTTTAACCCAACCCAATTTAGAAGTAAAAGCTTTTCCCATTTCTCAAAATTACACTGAGCAAGCAGACAGGCTTTTTCCACTCATGTGGGTTTTCTTACGACTTAGAAGTAGCTCTTCCATCGGAGGATTACAACCCTCAGGTTGTGCCACGCTGAAACATGGGAAGCTCAGGAGCATATTTTTATGCACTTTTCAGTGCATAAAAATAAAGGAGTTAGACAAATGATGTAGGGGAAAAGTACAACTTCACAATCAGTACCCTGCAGAGAGCGTGCTGCTGGATATCACACATCCAGACTCATTTTGGACAAGTGTTTTCCAGAGCAGTAGTAACGCAGTAGCTTCAATGACCAAAAGCTCTAGACCATTAAATCCAGTGGTACGATATCAGTACTGAAAGCCAGACTGAAAATAAAATCCTCTGTCTGCTGGACTGTACTTGAGTGCAGCGGAAGCATTTTTTAAATGCAAAAGCCCATGAGCTGTAGATTTAAAGGCATGTATAGTAAAGCAACAATGGCCCTTTAATAAATACATCGAAAATGTGACCAGGGCAGAGATGAAAAAGTTCATGGAGATAAAGACTTTAATCATTGACTCGGCATAGAACACCAAAAATACCCTAAAAGAAACAAAAACTCTGGGATTCAGCAATGATCTTAGTCAAATATGCACTCTTAGACATATAGGACAAGTTTATTTGCAAGAGTTTAATACTCTTGCAAATCAAGGAGTGTATTTGGGGTTTTACAAGACTGAAGTCACAGGATTATTAGGAAAGGTAATTTCAGCAATAACATATTATCCAGACTAGAGTTGGAAAATCATGTTAAAAAAAGCAAAGTACATTGTAGCATATAAAGCAAAGGTCATGAGGGTACAGATACAGAAGGCTGAACAGATGGACTGTGGAGGCTTTATGAGTACTTTAGTATAATACAGAGAAAAAAAGGTAAAAAAAGTATATGTATGTGTGTGCCTGTGTACATGCATGTGATATAAAAATATATGTGTATAAAAAGACTATCTCAGAGCCACTAGATCCAAGAGAAGCTCAAGAAATCCAGCTAACAGCAACAAAATGAAAATTGACTTTGACTGCAGATCACGCCCATGCATTATTTCTAGCAACTGCTGGGTTACTTAAGTGTACACGCATACATCTACTATGGAGAGTACTGCTTTTGTATTCATATGGTTGGCTCTAGAATTACTAGATTTTTTAAAAGGATTTTATCAAGCTCAAAGAGAATAGGAAATGCTTAATTGTCACATATGGATTGGTGACTTAGGACATATGGAGTGCTGTTCCCAGTTGCACCCATGATGTTTCAGTGTGGTGCCATACTTACATTCATTTTCTTCATGTCGTCCTCTGTTGAGGTGATAGCACCTTCAAGGTGATAAGGGGCACTCACTTTCAAGGAGATAAGGGGCAAAAAGAGCCAGCATCTATTTGAGTCTAGCTTCTTTTTTTCAAAGGGTATCTTGCATCTTCTAGTGTAAGCATGGGCAGGATGTGCACATTTTACATGTTTTCAGAAAAACATGTAAATCTTGTCTTCTTTCTGACTCACATTTGCCCACTCTCAAGTCCCTGCATACTTTTGCAAGTCTGACAGGCTAATTTCATTTTCAGGTCAGATCCACATTTTGACTCAATATTAACAGAAGAAAAGGTCATGGAAACATATCCTGGCTACTCAACCCTTTAACAAGAGTTCTCATTGAATTTGAGGGGGAAAAAAGAATTTTGGTTCAAGCATATATAAAAGAATCCTCCAAAGAACAAGTAGCCATTGGCATCAGGTACAAGAAAAATAATATAAGAAGAAGCCTTTGATTTGCACTTACTCTAACAAAATTTAAGTGAAGATCTACCATATAAAGTAGAATTTCTTATTTCACAATGCCTTGGTAATTTCATTATTTATCAAAGTTCTGCATATTTTCCCCTGTTATTACCAATGAAGAAGACACAATTGTGAACAGTTTTTTTGGTGATGTTCTTCCTAGCAGCCTCACCTCACTTATCAGTATGAGCTGGGATTCAAAATTTGGCCATTTGTTTCTATACAGCAGTTAGGAATATGATGCAGCTTCATAGACCTTTCAGTGAGATTATACACGTGTTTAAAATGCTTGAAAGACCCACAGCTAAATCATCTGATCCCTAGAAAACCTGAACTCTCTCTTCTCAAAGGTTCTGATAGAATTTTGATACCATTATTTAGAAAGAAAGAAAATGTCTTGGTAATAAAAACAACAGGTATGTAGATGCCAATTCAGACAACATAACCACATACTTCAATCCTGCTTCGATCCTGTTTCAGATCCATCGATGTATTAGCAAGCTAGAAGGACTTCAGCTTATACAGATATGTTCCTGAATAAGAGGCAGAATGTGCATGCCAAGAACCACTTCAGATTTTAATATGCACTTGCTCTAGAAACACTTCTGATATCATGCATGTACTTTTCACTAATACACATCTCCTACAATAATAGAACCCTGCAGGAACAGAAATGAAAAGAAAGTTGGTTAGATTTGTGAGGAAGTTGCTTTTATAAAATGAAAGCCATTTTTTGACTTATGTATTTGAATCAGAAAGCCTTTTTTCTAGTATTCTAGTCAGGGATCAAAAACATAGCCTGTAACTAATCTGTGTAATTTAACTTGTAGCTTTAGTTTTGCATACTGTATTCTTCCGACAAATAATTGTTTGCAGCAACTACTTAGCAAATCATGCCATGTAACAAACAAATCAAACAGAAATGGAAGCAAAACTAATGAAGGAATGATGACTGGGAAATCAGTCACTTAGCTTTGCCCAGTGACTTCTCCGCAACAGAAGAAAGCACATACCTCTGGATAATGATAATGCTTTTTTTTCCTTTTAAAGAGAGGACTTGATTTATTATCAGCTCAAACATGTTTAATTACATTTTATATATGTTTATGCATATATGTATGTAAAATATAAGCACATGCAAACACACACTCAGTATTTCCATCTCCATTTTGAAGGCATCATCCACAACTTCCTCTTGAACTTTGTAATTATACGAGCTCTTTGACTTTTGAAGTCTTTCTTTTCTTCTTTTCTTCTTCTAATTCTGCCCCATGAGCAAAGGCTGAGGGAGCTGGGCCTGTTCAGCCTGGAGAAGAGAAGGCTGAGGGGGGACCTGATCAGCGTGTAT
>JAVCKT010019962.1:13394-27210 GCA_032273925.1 Rhynchotus rufescens | reverse complement strand
CGTGCTCTAGGTGACCCTGCGTGTGCAGGGGGGTTGGACTAGATGACCTCTGAGGTCCCTTCCAACCTTGGTCATTCTGTGATTCTATGATTCTCACCTATCATTCCTGTGCAGGGCTTACCCTCTGTAAAGGAAAGATACACCACAGTTTTGCTATGTCTTGGAATGTTTTGATAAATACCTAACAATTAAATCCAACTGAATCACATCCAACAAATTCATATTCACCCGCTTAAAAAATGTTGTTTCAAACACCAGCAAGTAGAATAAATGGAAACTAGGTACTCTAGCTCATTTAATATCTCATCCAAAACACTAGCAATTCCCAATATGCTGTCTTTTATTGTGTCTGCACATTTTTCCCCTCTTCTTTCCCTATTTCTTTTGCTTACTTTATGCACTGTGCCTCTGCTTCTCTTCCACTTGCTGAGCTACCCCTTCTACATGTCTCCATATTCTAAATATTTCACTTCTTAAGCCTTTTCTTTCTTCCTACCTTCTTTCTGTTTTTGAATGGTTGTTCCCTCTTTCCGTGTACTTAGTCCCCTTCATCTTCTCATCTCTCTCTTTTACTTGTCCAATGTTTTCTTTCCCTCCTTTACTCTCCACTTTGACTACTTTAGAACATATCTCCCTGCAGCCATAGTTGTTCTAGTTTCTAAAACCACCTGTGAACTGATAAACTTCTCCCCCCCTTAAAGAAAACTGAGGAGCATAAATGCAGTAACAGAAATATCATAGTCCTTAATTATCTAATATTTGACAAAATATATTTCCAGAGGTTACTGTGGTGAAAACTCAGCTCCAGCTCTTTGCTTCCTGCTTGCCATCCAATGTCTGTAGTCTACACTATTTTATTTTCTTCAAAGAAAAAGGTGTGACTTTTAAATTACATGCGAGAATTGCAACAGCATTGTGTAGTGCATTTTCACAGCAATACCCACGGCTTCAACTGCTGATGAAGCAATGATTTGTTCCCATTCAGCCTCAAAAAGAAAAGGGTTCAATATCCTCCTGGCCTTCTATCTGATAATACCGCTGAAATGTACCACTTTATTTTCAATGTTTACCTGCAATAGAAATGACTGGGATTCAGACTTCCACTTCTGCATGAGATATCTCAGCTCAAATGCACAGTTTACTCCAACCATCCTAAGACAAATTTCAGGAAAAGTAAGAAGATGGGAAGGAGCCCTTCTACTCCACAGCATCTCCCCTAGCTTGGGCGAGGGGAGGCCAGCCCTAGCAAGTCACACTGCAGGCTACACCTGCCTTGTATTCAGAAGAGCTGGGCCTTGGCCTTGGATTGCAAGGCTTCACCTTTGGGTCCCTGTCCTGTCTTAGCTCTCCTATAATTTTGCCTAGTGATACTGCTGTCCTGACTTGCTGCCAAACTCCAACCCACTGAGCAGCTTCATACAGTGTGTTGAAGACTGGAAAAAAGACATCATGGTGCTGAGCTATAGCTAATGGATCGTGCCACAAAGTCACAGGCCTTTGCAGTAGCTTTAAGCTACCAGCCCTCCTCCCTCATTACCTAACGCTGAAGGGTCCAGCCCCCTGGGGATTTGTCTGGCACACATCTCGCACATGGAGATTTTGGCAACTAGTTAATAGGACACACTTAGAAAGCAAGGCTGTGAGGTAACGCCCGAGTGCAAACGCAGGACCACAAACACAACTGGTATTGAGGCACCATCTCTGTGCTTTGCAGGCATGCAAGGCCACTAACGCCAGCACTCGGCTGTTGAGCGGGATCCTTGCAGAGCCTGTCAGCCTGCAAACAGCTCCCTGGGACAAGGCGAAGGAGGTAGTCTGTACGACATTAACAGTCCATATTCTGCGTCTTATAGTCAACTTTCTCACTAAAACTCTGTATATTTGTGATGGTTGGCAAACTGCTCTGGTCCTGTATGCAACAAACTCCAGTGGCAGTTTTCACATGGGCATGAATTGGAGTACATTAAGCCAGAGGACTTTCTCCATGATCAGCCTAAGTGAAAGCCTGCTAATTTGTCTATTTTTGTCCAATATATCTATTTATGTCCAAGTAACCTGTCACCATGGCAGCTAAGCAGAGGGAAGAAAATGCTGCACACAGGAGCAGATTAGACAGTAGTGCTTGTAAGACATAACCACAAGACTGTATGTCACATCCTCCCGGCTGCTGCCATGACCCATTTATGATTTCTACCTGAAAGCTGTGCAGTATGAAAAAGTTCTATTAGCATAGCCACCCTATAGTCTTCAAAGATCTTACATCAGCAATAATGGGAAACGAGAACATCGAGAACATAAGAGAAGGCCAGAAAACAGCAAAGAAATATTTAAGCTAAAATAGAAAGAGAAATCTCATTGAAATTAATATTGTAAAAGCCATTGCAGTGATCCAATCTAAGTGGAATGCACTCAGCTCAAAGCGCCTCAAGCAACTTCAAAAGGAAAAATAATACATTTAAAGTATATACAGAACCATTTCAAGGGTTGTCGGCAGCATAGACAAAACTCAACAGTGGAAAAACATAGGATGGATGGCATCCAAAGAGAGTCTGTGGTGGACAGATGTAGGTCACCTCCATCTTTTACTCCTTCGGGCTGTGGCCCTCAACCTTCTCATTCCCACTGGTGCCTTACTAAGCCTTGTAAATCCACCCTGACTCCCCCCAGCAAGTGTACTCCCTTAACCCTGCTGGCTAGTCCTGATGTATTTTTAGGAGTCAGAGCAGGCAGCACTGCTGCAGTTGGCCCTTTCGGGGGTACTTGTGTTGCTACAGCAGTCTGCTTCATTGAGCAGGGTGCAGCAGTTTCAGTGTTTTAATTCAGATTAACAAGTCTCCCAACTGTGCCTCTCACTTTCCGTTCAGGTAATATCATGGCATCACCTAACAGTAAGAGAACTGGGTTACTTTTAGGCAGAATTTAACTGAAAAATGCTTTGCAGAGGTTCACCTGATGTGCTCCAAGCACTAGCAGGAGTTCAATTTGCTAGAGCTAGTCTGAAATAAAACCATCAAAATGCACTCAGTGGAACACTGGCTCTCAGCACTGTTTCTGTTGTCCCACTCCTATTGCACTGCACAGCTTCCTGATATAGTCATGACATCACTTGACAACTTGCCTGCATCCAGGACCCCATCTTACATCTTACGAGCCTCTGCTTGTTCTTCACCTCTGATGCAGTCAGAGAAAGATCTACCCTCATCACATACTGCAGTGCCAATACTGTGAAGATCTGGTTCAAAATTAAAACTGGAGGTCAAAAGGTGAACGCATCTGAGGCGGGAAACGCCCCAGAGCTTTCAGGTTCTCTCCTGTTAATATTGACTTAAAATTCCAGCTGTTCTTCCTTTTGCATACATTGACTGGGTCATCAACAGAATTTTAAATGTGTTAAAACTATTTATGTCTTTGTCCGTTACCCTCAGGGGAGTACACTTCTCTTGTGATCGGACATCCAAAAGCTCTGGTAAAGTACAGAACTGGAGCGTGTCATTTGCCCAAGATTCAGCACTGATCGATGATCAACGCCACCAACAAGGCCTGGACTAGCATCTTCAAACAAACAAGTCAGAAGATGCTCCAATTTGTTTGCCCAGGGGTTCTCCTGGCAACAGCCAAAATCTGAATTTACAATGAGATTTCCTTTTTCTGGGCCTATATATGAAGCAGCTAAAGAAACTGATCTTTGCTAGTCACACATTCACCTTAAAATTTGTGGAAGACAAAATTTGTGGATTCTGAGATGTCAAAGGTCCCAGGATGTGGCATCCCAGTTTCTTGAGCAGACCCGTGGGACTGTTTCTCTCCACACAAGGTAGCTGTGGGCCTTTCAACACAAACAGGGCTTGTCCTAACCCTGATCAACCCTTGTTTCTGCTTCTTACTAGGAAAGAGGGATTAAGTGATAGGATAATCAGACATTGTTTACTCTTCTATAGCTCATGCACAAAAAGATTAAGGCCAAGTTTTTAATAAGTGGAAACCTAAAGTTAGCCTATACTGGAGTACTTTTTTTTTTTAAAAACTGACCTCTCACTTGCTTCCAGAAGCTTTATCATTGCTCTATGAATATATAGCCTCTGATAATCTGGCCTTTACACCTTCAGCTAAGATTGAATGAATATTATTGGAATAAGAAAATTATCCTGAAGAAAGAATTAAAAGTTTGGAAAGGGTTAAGAATAGACAGTAACACTCCTATTAAGTCATCTGAATCAAAACTCCAAGCAAAGTGAAAGAATGAGGAGAAGGAACAGCAAAATATTAAATGTAGATTCTTCTTCTATTTGCAGTTTAATAATTCAAGACCTATATTTATTTATTCATACTAATTGACCGACGAAGTTATGCTGTGGAATAGCTGAAGAGAAACTAATTGCTGTCTCATTTTATTTTAATAGTATATTAAAAACGCAGGCTAGACTGGAGACCTCTTCTCGACTTGTCCTGATGTTATCTGCACTGAAACACTGGCAACAGCCCAGGGACTTGCCTACACGGATATTTAGGACTAACCTTAGGAGTCAGATTAGGTGATTCTGCCTTTGGCTACAATAGACCACAAATGTGAAGTTCACTTCTCACTGAGATCAGTCTTTCCTCCTTTGCATGTATTTTTTCCTCACTTAGGCTGGGTTATCATTTGCGCAGAATGTGTGGAGCGACCTTAAATTGCATGTAGATGAATTTTGCAGAGCCCACATAGGACCTTTTAATAGTGAGTAACTGGGACTTAACCATAGTGAATCCTGCAGCACACTATCTAAAAACAGGCATTCCCAAGCATTTCTACAGTCTCATAATTAACACTCCCACAAACTGAACTAGACAGAAGCCTATGAGGCATGCAGTCTTCGGCAGAGTTCTCCAGCAATCCCTGCTCCTTCTGGTTTTCCCTATAGTGCTTCCTTACAGTGTTTCCATGTTCTCCCAATGCCTCTGTGGGTCTGGGAGCCCCTCAGCCTTCTAGCATCTACTCTTGCATGTTTGGAATCAGAGTATTATGCATATATGCAGTCAGTACAACACAGAGGACCTATACCCTGAACCAGGCTACAACTACATGCACCATCCTATATGCCCAGGATAAGCGTATATACGCACTGAACCCTGGCAATTTATGTGCCCTTTACATAGATACAAATAAGCTCAGAAGGTGAAAGGTAAGAGAGAAGCAGGCACTTTGAGTGCAGAGCCTTTCATCCTCCAGGCTTTTGAGGACAGATGCAAAGGCAGCCAGCAATCCAAGTACATTCCTCCTTTGAAGCTCTACCTTTCCCCTAGCCCAAACTTTGCCATTTAGTAGTCTCATTACCTAACAACATCTACTCCTCCCTTCAGGACTTAGTCCCTTTGAGGAGTGGCAAGAATTTTTTCATCCTTCCCAGGAATCCTAATTTACTCTGTGTATGTGTGTGTGTGTATGTGTTCAGAACTGCCAATATCTTTAGATAGGTTTGTTTCAACGCTTTCAAACTTATCTTTATTTGCACTTTTATTTTGTATAGATGACCGCATGATTTTTAATAATGCCCATGAAAACCATATTTGGAGAGTATCATGGCATCAGCACTACGCTATATTTGAGAGTGATGAGACCTGCTATTTCCAGCTCTGTCAATTCTAGGCTTACAAAAATCTAGCAAAAACTATCATCCTTCTATATTTACTTAAATCATTTAAAAAGGTGTCTTCCTATCCTTCCTGCAGCTCTTAAATTTGTCAGGGTTGATCAAAAGGCCTCCCTGGTGTTTCATTGCTTATTGCCTTTCCTAAGGCCAACTGGTCAATCAAAATGGCCTTTTCACTTGGGACTGTGTCTCATAATTAAAATTTTTGAGGGTCAAAAACAACTTGCAAATAATTGTGGAGGTAGTCAGCTGTACAGGAAACAAGTTCAGTCACATGACATTCAAACGTGAGCTTGCTCACCCAGTGCCAGACTGGAGAAGAGGCAGAACAGATACTGGAGGGCCAGGTCTACTTCATGTAACTTCTTTTCACACATACCTTATAATTCTTTTGTTTTTACACACATCTTACAGCTTTTCTCCCCAAGGTCCCCAAACACAGCTGAGTGGATCAACAGCCAAGGGCTGACTCCATGACCTTTCTCCCAGGTCCTGGATTCTCCTCCAGCATTGCAGCTGGAAACCTTCCCTCCTGAATCTCTCACAAAACAAATTAATTAGAGGGATATTTATTCAGAGAAAGCAGATTACAAATTACCCACGTTCAGCACGTGGAAACAAGATTATTTGTGACATAACAGATTGCAGCAACTGTAATCCAGAGCCTGTAAACACTTGTTAGTAGTCCACAGGCAAATAGAAATCTGTGTCAGTGTAGCTGTTTTTAGGCAGAGGCGATCAGGAATTATCAGCTGTTAACACCTGAACCTTCTTTAGTCCACTAATACTGTTTCCTGAAGGCTTTCCCTTCATGAATCTGAATGTTGCCTTCATCTTGAGTGGTAATAGTCTTTGGGGAATCCTTTTATAAACCAAAGAGAAGAGCTGTAACAGTGAGATGGAATTTTAGGGGAAAAATAATTTTAAAATAAAAAGAAGTGACAGAAACAATTTATTTCATTTCAGTCTAAGAATCTGGTACCTAATACTGTTAAAGGCTTAAAAAAAGAGTCAGAAATCCAGACTCTGACTTGGTGACATCAAGTATTTTCAAACAGCTCTTCTAGCATCTCATTCCCAAATCAGGAGATTTTTAGGGCTGGCTGATTCCCAGGCAGCATCTCAGGACTGAGATAAATTGTAAAAATCACTCAGCAAGAGCAAATCTCTAGAGAACTCCTAACTTTAAGTCATAATGTAAAACTGAGTCTAAAACCAGAAGTGCCTACAAATGAGGTTCTGATGCAGTGATGTCGGTGCCACCTGGTCCTTTGCAAGGGTTTTACAATGATTGTTTTGGCTTGTCAGCTGTGCAAACACAATAATTTTCCCTTAAAGAAGAATGGTGAGAGCAAAAACAACTCAGGATTCTGTGGTACTAGCTAACAGACAAATATGTCTATCATCCATATTTTGTAGTGTTGCTAATTACTAGTTTATGAAAATAAGGAGGCATGAATTAAATTCTGCTTTGGACAAAGTTTTGGTACTCATTATAAAAATTAATACAGTTACAATACTGTGGAAAATGTGTACCAAAAATCACTCTGTGCCCTTATCCAGGCACTGGAGATCCCTTGAGAACATAACATGCTAATTTTGCTGGCAGTGAGCTGATAAATGAAGAGCCTATTCCAGCTCATCTTACTGAAGTTTCCTTCAATTTTGCCCTGCATCTTCCAAGCTTGCAAATGGTAGGGCTTGGTTACATTTTCACTACTTTGGTTTTGGGGAAGGTTTTCCACAGCCGCACCCAGAGGATTTAGAAACATGAGAGAGAATTAAGTCATGATTTGATCACACTGAAATATATGGCATATGCATTTGCAGAAGCAATGGTCCTTAAAAATATATCTCCTGTATAAATCTCTAGCAGGCTAAAGAAATTCTCTCGGTGTCAGAGGTTGAGACACAGGTTTTTCTCTTTAGAAATGATGTGAGCAAAATAATGTGTAGAAGGGGTACAGACTGATAACTCCCAAACAAAAATAACGCTCACATTTTGCTGTAACACATGCTACCTAGCAAGGCAATGCCAGTACACATACATTCATAAAGGAAAACTCTTTTTCACTTGCTTAGCACCAGTTTTAAAACATTTTTAAAATTGGCGAGTCTGAATTAAATCAGCTTTACAGAGCATTAAAATCTATTCTGTGAGAGCAAATTTTCTGAATAATGCACAGATATATACGTATTAGACAATATTGGCAAATATTTGGAGTTTCCATATTAATGGAGGGTCAAGAGCACTTGAAAACTGATAAATCAGATAAAACTGATGAAAACTGATAAATACAGATTTCTTGCTTTTGCAGAGCGCACTGCACAGCTGATTCCACCTGGAAGCGAGGGACACTCGGTGCATCTCAGCAAGGAATAAAATTTAAGCCAGCTCCAGTTTTCCCTAAACCTGAGCTCACTCCGTCTTGGCCTCGTCCCTGGCATAACAGATGCCAAGAGCCTCCGGGGACGGCTGTGGTGACCGAGGGGCACTGTGACACATGACCGCCCTTGCCTGCAGCGGCCGCCCGGTCGCAGGAGCTGTGAAAGCTGAACCACGGCAGCACCTTTCGTGCTGCCCAAGGATTCCCCGGTGCTGGAAGGTTTCTCCTGCGGCCAGATTGACTGGCAACAGCAGGAAATAGTCCCAACGTGCTGTGAATCTGGGGCCATAATATGTTAATGCGAAGACTTTTTCCAAGTAATCTTTACCATCTGTTGTCTCACATTGATGTTAGTGTTAATAATTTATAGGCCTTCTTTTAAGGCTGAGGAGGAAGCAGAATGCTAAACTGTAGCATACAGACAGCATCGCCTTTTCTTTCTTTCTTTCTTTTTTTCCTTTTTTTTTTTTTAATGAGATTGATGTTGATCTATACGTTAGTCTTACACAGGGAATAGTATATGGTGCTCTTTGGCCTTCTGTCATCGTTGCTTTTGTGTGTCTTTTGCTGAAAAGAGCAGCGCAGGATATTTATTTTAGCTCAGTTCCTCCGTTGCTTCTTTCCTACTAAAATAAGGTATGCAGTCTATCTGGTACATCAGCAAAGTGCACATAAAGGTCACAAGCACAGCATAAGCTAACAATTTAAGAAGCATTACGGAACGTCATTATTGCCAGGGAAGAAAAGCGAAGGTCCCTTTTTCTGCTCTCTAAGTGACGGCTCGCCTGAAGTAGCCTAGTTGTGCTGCCAGTTTAAGCCAGCAGAATCTCCTTGCTATATTTAACCTTGATTTCCTCAGAGACCAAATATGCATATCGGGAAATGCGACTCACAGTAAACACGGCTTTCACGAGGGAGCGCTAAGTTATAGTCCCAAACAATCAAATCAGCCTTTCCTGCTTGCGGGGCTTCACTTTAATCCCTTATTAACGGGATTAATAGCCGGCTTAGAGCTTGTGCCACCTCGCTACCCTTTTGCACGAGCCAGCCGAGCCACTTTCGCAGAGGGACAGGTGGATTAATAGCCGCAGTCAAAAACTATGGTGATAATGCACAAAACCAGGCGCGGGGAGGGAGGCCGTGGCGGAGAGGGACAGCTGGGAGATCGCTATCAAAACAAGGCAGTGCCTTCACCAGCAGGCCGGAATACAAAACGCGTGGGAGACCCTTCTGCTCCTAAATTAAAAAGCAAAACAAAGAGCCCCTGACAGATAAACAAGTACAGTAAAGGAGTAAGTCTCCCTATTAATAAACGCTTACCAGCGGATAAACAAGTAAAGGAATAAAGAACCTGGGAAGCTCAGAAATGTGGAGGCATTTGCCGAAACATAACTCCGCTAAGAAACGCCAAGCTCTGGCAGCCGGTTATACAATCTTTGATGTCTTTTAATAACGCTTGAAGGTCAGATGCCAAAGCTGTTCCTGGAAATCCTAAAAAGACTGGGTGGATCCCCAGGTTGGGCAGGGGCGGCGGGGCAGCGCGCGGTGCGCCGCGCAGCCCCGTGGCTCAGGTTACCCACGGCAGCTGAGTCAGGCGCAGGGCCCGGCTCGCGGCCGCCCGCGCGGGCCGTGGGTGGGCGCAGGGCGGCCCATGAGGGCCGGGGGGGCCAGCGGGGCGCAGCTGGGTTACCCGAGTTCACCAGCTATGACATTCAGCCGCCCGGCTTACTCATTGCCCGGGCAGAGCAGCAGGGCAGCGGCTGCCTCTGCCATGTTAACCCTTACTGCCCCATCAAGCCGCCCGTGGCGTCTGCAGTGCCCCATGGGCAGCACGACGTGCACAGCAAGCTTGGCTTGCTGGAAACGGGGTAGAGGGAAGCCAGGTTGAGCCCTGGCTCTGAGCAGGGTCAACAGCAATGTCCGTGTGGCCCATGGGTGCTCCCTGCCTCCACCTGTGCCAGGGGAAGCGGTGACGTTGGGTGCACATGCTAAGGCTAAGGAAAGCAGCCACTGCAAAGGACCCTCCCAGGGGCCATTTGGACCCCGACTGCGCTTTTATAGCAATATCTATAGCTCAGGGCTTCAGTATTTAAGGCCCGTAACACAAGGGAAATCTGAAAGGGCGAGAGGGGCAACAGGGCCTTTGCTGGCACCTCATGACCCTGGTAAGGAGGCCGCATGGCTTGGCAGAGTGACATGCTCAATTCCTGTTCCTGAAGTTAGCGGTCCTCCAGCTTACCATGGTGGCCTGCTGATTTATGAGTTTGTTTTATTTGGCTCCAAGAAACAAAAGGAAAAATCAGAAACTACTTCTGTAGTATATAATAATAATAACAATAAAAAGCCTTTCTGCCTCTGCCATGGTGCCCAAGGCCTCTCTGCAAAGGGAAGCTGTTCTGCTCTGACAGAGAGAAGAACAGATGGCGAATAGCAGGTATGCGAATTGTTCCTACCCCTCTTCTTTATTCCACCTTTCACTGTAATTACATTGCATGCCAGACTTCAAGTGAGGCATTGAATTCAGATATCAGAATTTGCTGGAGATGAATTTTGCAAAGCTTTAAATGCTAGTTCAATTTTGTGACATTTTGAGTGTAGTTTCTATACATCTCAAAGTGTGCCAGGTGCTTAGAGACACATCGGCAGAGGCAAAGGCTGTATTGCAGCTTATAATCACAAAGAAATTTTCAAATAAACAGTGAAAAATAAGTAAACAAGCAGTGAAGTTTGTTTGCATCTGCTTAATGCCTCAATTTATCTTTATTAGTAATTTCTAATATCAAGAGCGTGGGAGGCAAGATTTATAGCTCTTTTGAAAGACAAGCCAATGAAAATTAGTTGGATGGGACTAATGGATCAGTTCCAAGCCTAGAGAAGGAAAAGATGGTATGAGAAGGAGCCACGGAAAGTGGCTAATGAAGTGGTTTCTGCAGATGAGGTATATTAGAAAGAGCTGTAGAAAGAAACTAAGATGTGTGTGTGTCCATGAGGGCAAGAGGGAAAAGAACATAAACTTCGTAAGAAGGTCAGTGAAGGAACTTGAAGAAGAATGGGATATGGTCCAAGTGAAGGATAAGAAAGAAGTGGGCTGAGGTAAAATATCAGGAGCCAAAAAAGAACATATAATTTATCTGTTATTTATTGGGGACCTGCACATTTGTTTGTTGAGGACAGTGGAGAAAATACTATTATTGTGTGAATTTTAAGACTGTGTGGCAAGGAAAAGGAGACATGAGATACAGCAAGTCCAAAACAGCTGATAAAGTTCCAAGCTTAAGAAGCACTAAGGAAGCAAGAGAACTTAGCAAGGGTTTGAGATTCCCAGTTGTTGGCATGGGTTTTCCTTTCCAGAGCAGTATTCAGAAAGTTTAGCTGAAAGGGTATATGTGAGCAGATAGCAAAGCAAAGTGGAGAGGAAGAAGTTAAAGTGCTAAGTTTGTACAGGGCAGTCGAAGATGTGGAAGTGTGTCAGGGCATGGGCATGGAGGAAACGTGTGGTATTTCCAAGAGCTGGAGAACAGGTGGTTTTCAGGAAGGGAGTGTGTCCAGTCACCCTGAAACGGAAGACAGGTAGACCTTGTTGATGACTTTGCTGGTAACACTGTAAGCCACTTCTACAGACTAGATGCAGCAGAAAGCAGATTTTATAGGGGGAGAAAATTGGCTGAGTGGGGCCAGAAGTGGGATTTGTTTTACATGTTTAAGACATATGGAGGCAAAGAAAGGAAGCATATGGAGCGGCACTTGAAAATGGGACTGGGGTCAAGAGAGATGGTAGGAGAAACAATAATATGTTTCAGATCAGAGAGGAGCAGTGGAAGATGTCTCATTGTTTCTTCGTGCTCCTCCATCTGTCAATATCCATCTGTTGTTTTTTTGTTGTACCCTCAAATGTCAACTCCAGTAACTGTTTAATGTAAAACAGATAATCATATCTCTCTTTCTCAGCCACTTGTAGAGGGATATGTGAAAAGAGCCATATTCCATGGAGCACGAGGAGAGTGGAGGGGTGAACCCACTTGTTCTTCGCAGCCTCGAGCTTGGTCATATGAAGGAGGCTGTTCTGGGAAGTGGGAAAGGTCAAATGTGAATCCATAAACCTGAGAAGGGCCCTGAACTTGTGTTTCCTGAAGCCCATCTAAGTGCTTAGCCACGCATCTGTTCTATAAAAGGCACTGATATCATCACCATATCCTAAAAGAAAAGGTGTAACGGGAGTCTGAGCATCAGCAAAAGCACTTGGGAGCTCCCTGCAGCCTGCTGCTTGGTGCCGAGATACCTGAGGACACCTGCTCTTGGTGGCTCTCTGCAGTCTGCTTCCCCCTTGGCTTTGGCCCCAAATCTGAGGCATTAAAACATATTGGAATAAGGAGGCAGGTGAACCTCATGGGGGAAATATCACTGCTGGGTGCCTAGGCCACCCTCTTGCCATGGGCTGCCCCTCGTGCTGCAGATGGAGGGCGGCCGCCGGCTTTGCAGGCCCCACTGTTCACCTACTAGCAGTGCCACTGGAGGGGCAGAGCAGCTGGGAGGCCAGAGATCCCTAGTGCGTCCCCGGAGAGGTTTGCTGCACTGCTTCCCTGAGCCCTGCCCCTCCATCAGCATGAGGTCAACAGCTGGGGCCACTGCGTCACCTTCGTCTGGCAGCTACCTGCGAGAAACACCCGCCCCGGCAGTCGTCTTTGCTGCTGGCCGAGGGCAGCACGTAGAGCCTGGCTGCTTCGCCGAGCCCTGGGGAGCCACGTCGCTCGCTCCCAGGTCGCGGGGAAGCGGCCTGTGCCTGTTACATCCCACGTCTCCCGCGACGTAGCTGTAATTACGATTTTCGCTGTTCTGTTTGTGATATTAGAATTTGTCTCGCTCCAGCCAAGACTCCTACTCCCAGTTCATGCGCGAGCCTGTCACACTATACAATTACAGTGGAGTCAGGGCCTGATCTGTACTATAATTATAGCTGAGTCAGTTACAACAGACTTGTCTCCTGACCTGGTTCCAAAATAGTACTTTTTTTTTTCTTTCTTTTAACGCAAAAGGGATTTTAGGTGTATTCTAGAGCCGTGTTAATGTATTACGCAGGACTTGGATTTAAACTGGGTTAATTTCTGATAAAGCAACTCTATTCTTAGCATAAGCAGGAAATGGTCCAAACTCACTGTTCATTAACATTCACTAAGTCGGCTTCGAGCACCCTCTTTGCATGTCAGATACTTCCCGCTTGCATTCCCTCCCCACTTTGTATGTTTGCTGCTTCCTGGCATCCTTATCACATCATAATGAATCACCCTGGAGTTGCGATGTCACATTTAGATACTGAGTGGGGCTAGTTTGGCCAGTCCTGGGTAATCAGGCCTCTTAGCAGGAAAATGCATTTAAATAGGTCAATGAATCTTACGAGTCTGTGCATCAGGAATTATCAGCACTGCAGAACTCTCAGTCTGGGGAGGAACTCTCTTTCAAGCACAAGTTCATTGATACCACTGGGGTAGCAAGTAATATTTCATTTACATTTAAACCATGGTGTTTTTCCTTCCTGGGCTGATGGGGCCTTTTTAATTGCAACAGTAATCTCTTTATTTTTGACTTTTTTTCTAAATATACAAAAGTAATATATTTGAAAGTCACTGTGCAATCCTGTTAGAGTTGAAAGGGTGCTTACCTTATCTCCCATCTCCGAAACTGCAGATGTAGTTCTCAGTCCTTTTTTTCATCTCATGCCTTTTTGGTGACTGAAACACTATTAAATGTTGTATTACAAAGCTAATCGAAATGGAAGTGGAACCTTTCTCCTACCCTTTTAGA
>JAVCKT010019962.1:0-13384 GCA_032273925.1 Rhynchotus rufescens | reverse complement strand
AGATTTCCTGTGGACTGTGTCTGTTAAGGCAATTTCTGGAAGCCCCCAAAGAGGCCAGAAACACAAAACAGGAGACTCTCAACCCTAGATGTTACCAGTCTGTATACAGTCTGTAGTCTGTGTATAGCTAAAGTGCACAGCGATAGTGAAGCTATAGTGAAGAAAGGAAGGGAAGGGACAACTTAGCGGAGGGAGCACTGAGGGAGAAGCACTGCCCGAGGGCCTATCTGCCGTAGGAGAGTCTGTCACTTGGTTTGTGCTGGGATAGACACCTTGGCAAAAGCCACTAATGGAAAGGCATCCTATGCCAAGGAGAGGAGACTGCCTGGCGGCACAGCCCCGCTATCTCCCTTGGTGATGCTAGCAAAATCTGACAAAAGGGAGCTGACCAAAGCACCCTTCTCTTGCCATGGCTGTGAGCGTACATGAGGTGAATGATTTCTGTTTTCTCCTTCTTAGTGGATATATCCCGAACCAGTGCAGTTGTGAGGTCTACACCTGCCACTGCTCGAGCGATGAGAAGATACATCAGTGGCAGCTTTGAGACTGTTTTTCTGACTTCCAGCTCAATTCCTCAACTGTTAGTCCCTGCTGCCATTGTAGGAGAGTTTTTAAAATACTGCAGTGTATTTTGATGTCTAAGTACTTAACTGTTGTGAATATGCCGGTGTGCTGTACTTCTATCGTTTAAACTTTTTGTCAGGTCTGCTTCTTCCTGTATATTTAGAGGTGGAGGCAAGAGTTCTAAAATTGTCAGTTTTTGAAAGATACAGTCTGTGGGCATTTTTATTTACAGTCTTTATTTTGCATTCATTTCATTATGTTGCTTGCTAAAGAGGTTCTGGATAAGCCTTCAGGATAAGTCTGCCTAACTTTTAATCCTACATTCAAATTCTAATAGTCCAATTTTCTGTATAACTTCTGCCACTTAAGATACCTCTTCCTGACCTTACTTAAATGCACCTTGCTCAGATAATACCTGCATGCAGCTGTATATATCTAGAACAATGAAGTCTTTAAATATGGACTAAGAGCAGACTGCTTTTAGGGCTTCGTCAGTATGAACAGACGACCTATAATTTGTTTATGAATGTAGGTATGCTTATGTTCAAATGTTTGTAATGCTTGAGTTATCAGAATTTAGATTATTTTCCATGTTGCAATCTTCGATCTTTAACATGTGTGTGCAAAAGAGTCGCTTTCAAATTGTGCTCCGTTAACCTCAATGGCATGCAAAAAGTTATTCGAGATGTAAGCTTACCCTCTTTAGTCTCAAATTTGTTATATGATGGTTTGCATCTCTGCAAGGAAATGTTTCCAGGATCTTAAAAGCAGAAAAGGCTGAAAATCTCCAATTCAGAATGATAGTTCTGTTGTACCAAATCCAAGGTGGTGGTCTCTGACCCTGGAAAGACTTCTGCTGACTACTGGCCAATCGTAACAGCGTTCATTTGGAAGATGCTAAACTTTCATATAAATGCATGTTAATGCTCACACCTGGTCCCTCACACCTGACACACCTGGGCACAGCTGCCTGCTCCCCTTGAAGCCCTCTTAAAAGCTCTCAGTGAAAACTGGCTGTTGGCATCCCGGGCTGCCTGCTGACCCCTCCTCATCTGTGCTGTGGCAGGGTTTTCTGGTAGCCCCACCTGTGCCTGCCTGCCCAGGCCTCCCTTGTCCCTGCTGGGTCACTGCATCGTGTTCTCCTGTACTTCCTGTTCTCTTCTTATATGACATTTTGCATAATGGGATCCAGATCCATAAAAGGGTCCTCAATGAAGCAGGAAAAAAATATCTTTTAGTGTCCACAATGAAGCAGGAAAAAAAGATCTTTTAGTGATGAGTAGACTTGCTGAAGTCAATGTGTAGGAGTAACACACGTTAGTCTGTAGGGCACACTTTGGCACAGTGTGGAGTGTCGTGATGCCAAGAGGCATCTCCGCAAGCATGGTTGCTTCCCACCTTAGCTTTTGAGCTAGCGTATTGCAATGCAACACAGCCCCTAATCTAAATTGGACAAAACCTTCCCTCCTCACCCCACCAACGTGTTTAAGTTCACGTAAGGCACGACCCAAGACGGCCCTTTGGAAACACCTGTGGTTGCCGAAGGTGTCATTCGTCCTCTCTGCAGCTAACTGGACTGGTGCTGCAGTAATGTTTCTCAGCCTCAGTAGTTAAGCTCACCCTGAGTACCTATTTAAATTATAGATCTAGAATATTGCTGGCTTCCCTCCAAATCTCTGATCTAGTAGCTGTTTTTAATGATAAATTACATATGTTTAATAGCTCAGCTATTTTGTTTAGTTCCTTCAGAACTTCAGATGAATAGGCTGCAGTCGCAGTGATTTATTGCAATTTAATTTGTCAAGTTGTTTCAGCACTTTTTCTTACACTGCTCTGACAGCGGTTCACCTTCACAAACCAAAGATAGGTATTTCCCCATTCTCTTCAGAGTAGAGACCCATACAAAAACTATTTGGCAACTTCTACAATTTCGTTCTCCTCTTTGACCTCATTTTCTCCTGCTCAGTTGATTAAATTCAGGGATTTTACTATGCGTGTCCTATGCTCAAATCCTTTATCACCACAATTACACCACACAATCCTTTTCATAAGCTGGTTGATCACTAATTTTATGGTGGGTACAGTTTTTGCCTGGGTTCTTCTAGAATCTCTGTGCCCTATATTCAAAATTTTTATTTTTATTTACAGCCTACCTGGGACTCTTCTCTCTCTCTGATCCTTGTCTGTGTCTGCTTCAGGTGAAATGATCTTTCTTGATCAAGGGTGATCAGATGTCCAGAATTCCAAGTGAAGTTTTAAATTCCTTTCTTTTCTACTTGCTTGGTCTAGTTTAGCATTTCCTTCCCCTCTCTCAAGATTACATTTTATTAGTACTTGGTATTGATGCCAAAAGAATAATTATATCTAAGTCTATGGGTACTCAGCATTTTTACCCTTGAAAGTCCCCAATTCAAAAGAGATTTTAGTTATTTGTCCCTAAGCATGTGACCTTGCACTTGCTGTGATCAATCTGATATGTTATTTCGGTTATCATATTTTTCTTCTCATGTGACATTCGAATAGTTCTGTATATTAATTTTGTCATCAGCAAATTTTGTGCTTTCCTAGCTTTTGTGCCAAGATCCTTAAAGAAAGATTGGTAGGTTTCATGAACTTCTGTCGCATCCTTCTGCAGAGAGTAGTCTCTCTGCACTCTTGTGCTTTCTGTTACCACGCTCATTAGCAAGGACCCTAATACACATGCAGTCTTCATACTACTCAGATTTACTCAGGCATTATTCAGATTAACTTCTCATGTGGCAACATGAAATTCATTGTTAAAATCTAGATGGATGAGATCTGTATTTTCCCTGTCTAAAGTACCGAGTTAATTTATCAAGGAAAGATGGCAGGTCTGCTTTGCATGATGTACCTTTGGGACATCAATTTTTCTCTCCTATTTATAATTACCCTTAAAATTCTCTACTACCCCTCAAAAAACTCTTAGAAATTATTGAAGATATAGCAATGTTTCTAATTCCATAGTACCTTCAGGAACTTGGCAGATTTATTTTTAAAAAGTCTTTCTTGATAAGTTATTTCATGTACTTAGCTTTTCTTCCGGTATTCTTTTTGAATATCTATATGTGTTTTTTAGAGAGGTTCTTGGTCTCTGCAGAGCTGTCCTGGGTGAACATATGCTCTGAGAACTTAGCACTGCTTTGTGAAGAACAAATGTATAGCATATGTTGTTTAACTTCTTTTATTTTTTCCCTCCATTCCCTAAATTTTTGTGCTTTACTAGGCTAAGACAAACTGGTTTTGCCGAGCCCAATAACGAAGTTTTCCTAAAGGTCTCCAGGGTTAGTTCCCCTAGTCGTTAATTCCTAAATTTCCCCAGAAGAAGACTTGCCCAGTTTAACCATCCCCACGTGTGTTTTCCTTTTTTGGGGGCACAGTGTCCCCACTTGCAGACCATTTCTCTGGAGTGCCTTGCAGCTCTGCCGGGGGAAACAGCTCCGAGCTCCTAAGTAAACACAAGGCTCTCCCCATGCCCTGCAGGGGCCGGAGGGCCTTTAATTACAAAACTGAGGGGATGAATCAGTTGGGTGTCACTTGACTGGGGATCTTTCTGGGTGACTAAATATATGTCAGATGAGGTGACAACAGGTGAGAGGTGTGAAATGTCCTGGCAGTTGGGAGACATTTCCTAAAAGAGTAGATGAGTGCCTTTGATCAGCTAAATGGGTCACTGAATGAAGGGTGATGGACTGGAGGGGAAATGAGAGCGAGGGACAAGTCTGCAGACCTTTTTCCTAAGGATGGGATACACACTGTGGCAATTAAATCACTAGTGCCTTGAAGTGTGATGCTCCTAAAAGCTTCACTTCCTGAGTAGGTTGTTTCCTTTTATTTGGAGTTTGCTGAGATTTCTCCTCTAAAGCTCTTTGAAGAAAAGTTCTTAGGAAGTCCTCCATGCTTTTCTTATTAAAGATAGTATCCTTTGCAGACATTTTGGAAATATATTTTTAAATCCTATGGTTCACCCAAAGATTTTTTTTTTTGTTTTTGTTGGGGAAGACTAGTTTAGACAACAGAAATTACGATGCTAGAGGAAAAATGAAAAAAAATCTTCAGCTTTTAAGTTTTTATGAAAACAATACAGAAAACACTATAAACTGATCCAATCTTGAACATTGTGCAGCAAAGATGATTATATATATATATGTAATGATCTGGGGTAGTGCAAATGCTGGTCTTAGACCTTAGCAAAGACTATTCTTTCTGACCAAGTGTCACTGTATGTCCCACTTGTATGATGTTGGACTGGAAATATGTTTTAATTTTCACACAGCTGAAGCCTTCAAAGCAAATTTCAGGAAGTATAAAGGTACCTTAAGAGAAGAAGAGTGGCCTGCTGCATTTTTTTCCTGTGCCTTCAGAAGCAAGAAGCACCACAGAAGAACTCACCTGAGAGAGAGGAAGCATCCAAAATGGAGAGACCTGGTCAAGACGCCCTCCTCCTCCCTCCTCCTTCTCCAGTCCCTATTATTTTTTTCCTTTATTTTCAGTCTTCTCCTCTTTGTGACACCTCAGAGCAGCCTGTCCATGACCAGACTTCTTCATTCCCTTCCCGTGCTGCGGTCCTTAGGAAGACATATATCCTACCCTGACTTCAGCTGTGTTTTTTTCCTACTGCCATTCAGGCTTCCGAAATGAACCTGCAATAAGTGGGCAGCAGAGGAGCACGAAACATTTTGCTCACCTACTTGTGATGAGCAGGTATATCATGATATATCAGCCATATACCACCAAGTAGTATATTCCTGGTCACTCCAATCTGCTATGACCTCTGCTTGCCTCTACACTGTGTCAGGCATAGGAACACAACTGGTCAGAAAATCCAGCTGAAAGCTGGGATGGGAGAGACTGGAGGACAGCATCCAGGCCCAGGGAGCATGGAGGGTGCTGCCCTTTGCGCATCTCCTTGGAGCATGCCAGGAAGTGGAGAGGCAGAGCCCAGTCAATGGGCAATTGGCAATGTGGGA
Source organism: Rhynchotus rufescens (assembly GCA_032273925.1). Classification (NCBI taxonomy): domain Eukaryota; kingdom Metazoa; phylum Chordata; class Aves; order Tinamiformes; family Tinamidae; genus Rhynchotus; species Rhynchotus rufescens. Next base: position 7,832 of record JAVCKT010019962.1, on the reverse strand, counting down.
GCCAACTCCCTGCCTCTCATGGGTACGCTGGGTCTGTTTCACATATGAAAATAAGCACGCTCTAACCTCCAAAACAGGAGGCAGTTTCCTCCTTGGATCCAAGCAGAATTTTGAAAGGGAAAATGTCTTTGCTGCATAAGGTATTATATCCTCTGGGGTTTTTGGATTTTGTAACTGGGAAAAGGAGACCAAAGAAACGAGCCATTATCAAACTATAGTATGGATACCCAAGGCCACCTTTTATGTAAACCCTTCCATGACAAGCCCTTTCTTACACCGTCACCATACAGTGTTTATATTTTGTCCTTGGGAAAAAACACCTTGTGTCTTGGAATAGGAAATAGTTTAACACTTTACCAGTGCTATCATAATGAATTAATTTGGTATTCATGGAACAGCACATGCGCTTTCGTAGGTGTTGTACTCCCGTTTCATTTTCACTAATGGGCACTTACGTCGTACTGATTTTTCCCCAAAGCCACATAATGATCTATAATATTCCTGAATAATTGCTCTTTAAGTGGAAGTTAACAGGGTTGACTACTCCTAGAAATATGTCAAAATATTTTTACTATTTTAAGTAGGAGTTCAAATATTATCAGAGACTGCCAATACATTTTAAAATGCTGAAAAGTTTTACAGAATAAAGCACTAAACCACTTTTTTTCTTTTTCTTTTTTGAAAGGTTAAGAATTGCTGAAATGGTTTTGCAGAATCATTTTTGTAGCCATTCACAGAGTAGCAGAATTGCTAAACTGTGTTAAAGAGGAAAAAAGGAAAGAAAACATAAGCTCATGTAGTAGAAGAATGTATTTATTTAATAGTAGCTAGCACTTCACAATCTCATTCTTACCATTTTCAAAATAAATCTTGCACATATTGCCTGTGTTATAGAAACAAAATGGCATGTACATTTTGAAGTAAAGAAAAAAAATAAATAATGAATCTTCTTCCTGAATGGATGAGCTTTGCTGAATTTCTCGATAATTGTCAGGCAAGATTGCCTTGTTTCTTCAGGCTAATCCTCCTTCCAGGCTGGGATTAACGGCGTGGTGTGCAAGGAGGTCCCACTGCCCCAGATGACTCGAGCAGAGCTCCAGGCTGGAACGAGCCCAGAAGAGCCCAGAGTGTGGAGGAGCCAGGGGACATCCCTGCTGTGCTCCTGGTACCCAGAGTCCAGGGATGGGGATCGAGGAGAGCAGGTCACCCATATCCTCAGGAAGATGCAGTGATTCCTCAATAAACTGCTTTAATTAAAGGATTTACCTGCAGTCGCAGGGGAATCACTGTACGGCCAAGAGAAAGAGCTGTAACACTGGAGATCAACCACCCACGCTATTACGCTCAAAAAAAATACTGGCTAAGCCTCTGTGCAGACCAAACTTGTGGCATCCTCGTAGCACAGTGCACCGCAGAGCTTAAGAAACAGCTCTTTTTTAAAAAATATCTAATTAAGGTTTGAAATGAGAGTGCTAATGAAGTGAGCGCAGTAGCACTGGGGGCAAAGGGGTCCCGGGAGGCACCAGCTGCGGGAGGCAGGGAGCCCTCTAGGCCAGGCCTGGCCAGGCCTGGCCTGAGGAGCACTCCCGAGCAGCGGGAGGAAGCCGAGCTCTAATTAAAAGCCAACCCTGGCACCAAACCTTAGCAGGTGCATCCAGAGGGGGTCCCAGGAATTAGTGACAGGGTAACATATGCACCCTGAGAAGCTGGCGACCTGACGCCAACTCGGGATCCGCGGGGGATTTTCATTTTGGTGGGGCCGCTCTTCCCGCAGAGGCTGTGGAGCTGGGCCGGCTGCTGCTGCTCCTGCTGTGCAAGTCACACGCGGCCAGTTCAAGGGACATGAGCGGCAAATGGCGCTGAGGCGCCAGCTTACGAACTGGGGTGGCCTAGGTGCACACACGGTGCCCCTTCTGCTGCATGACAGCGACAGTGACGGCTGCCGTGGGCATGGATGCCATTTGCGTGGCTTGGTGACACAAAGCAAAACAGGCAACAAAATGGCCGCTGGCAGTGTGTTTACGAGACGGCCTTGAGTGATGGGCCTCCTGGAAGGGGAGTTCTTGTTTGGGGAAAAAATAAAGCCAAATTTACCATCCTGTTAAAACAAATAAGTGAAATAATTGAGCTCACAGCAATTCAGGAATCAGTGTTGGCGTTTCTACTATTTCAAAGCCTTTTGAAAATATTTTAGGCTTCATCTAGGAGCTTTTGCATACCACTTGCACCTCTGAAGCAAAGTGTCACTGAGTCTCACAGTATTTCTCTGTATCTGCAGTGTAAATAGAAGCTGAATTTTGTCTCTGTTGACTTAGTATATGCAGCACTGCTGTGTTCAAGCAGCCTCTTAAATTTCAATTTCCACGCATTTACCTTTAGCAGTAAAACAGTGCACTTCTAACACTGGGAAAACAAGTTTTTAACTATGAACTGGGGCCTTTTTATTCTTTGGAGCAAACTTTAGTTCTGTGAACAGCACAGCGTTTACCCCCAGCAAGGATATTTTCTTCTCTTCCCGTCGTGTGTTTTGTTATCGTAACACAGTGCTCGCAAATAGACTACTGATCCTGCACTGCTGTGGCTAAACTGAGGGACCCGGGAGCCATTCCCCACATGAGTGCCTGGTTGCATGTTGAGGCCTGGCAGCTTTATGGCTGGGAACTTGTTTCTGGGTTTCCAGGAGCAGGAAATGCGGTTCCATGGCCACCGTGGGAGCTTCCGTCCGACCTTGCCAGACTCCCACTCTGGGCAGCTGGGGAGCGGGAGCCCTTGGTGGAAATGAGTCAGCCCCTCTCCAGGCGCGTCATTTCCTGGAGCCTTTTTCTATGGTGAGCCCTGCAGAAAAGGGCCTTAACAAAAAAGGTCTGTGAAGATCCGTATTTCCCCAGTGCCTATATTTGTCAATGTAGACACCGAGTTAAAGCTGGAGGCATTAGTGTTGTATAATCAGCGTACTTAAATTCCAAAAAGCTCAAAATGCATTGCAAAGTCTAATTCTCCATGTAACCAGTGCATTTCTTTCAATTATATGAACAAGTATATTTCACCACTGCTACTTTAAATGACCCCCCCCATATTATGCTTTCATAAATCAACTCTAAACATATGAAAAAACAAATTATGTAAAGAGAGTATTAGGCAAATTTAAATGCAAGTCTAAGCAGAAGACATGTAATTTCTATTTTATATGAATAATAATGTTATATATTTTGCCATTCAGCTACATTTGCAATGTTAGCCTGAAGAAATAGTAATAAGTATCTGACCAGAGCAATTCAGTGCTCAGCTGACAAAATAGAGAAATGTAGCATTTCTCATTTCACAGCATCAGTAAAAGAAATAACCAAATTCTCTGCCCCTATAAATCAATAGTTTTACTGAATGGAAATGTGCTGGTTCGCACCAGTTTCTGATACTGGATAATAAGATATAAGACAAAGAGAAATATATGAAGTCAATATAAACATTGACATGGAAAGAGATAGCTATACTTTCTTGTATTGTTTTGAAGTCACTAACTGAGAAATACTTACCTGAGTTTGGAAAGAAGAACAGACATCAGTGCGAGCTCCAAAATCCAGGTTTTATGGTCTTTGATTCACTTGTGGGAAAAACAATCAAACAGGGTGACTTTGCACTACCTTTACTTTATGTGGAGAAAATACACCCAAAAAGTTTTCCTGAGGTGCTCCCCTGTGCTTATAGATATTCAGCCAGCACCTTACCACCCCAAGTGATGAGGACATTCAGAACAATTGGCTTTTTTGGTATTAAAGGTGGATGAACAGCTCAAAGATTTTTGGACATAACAGGTCCACAGAGGTGAGGTTAGGAATAATAATAATGAAAAATTGTTTTGCTTTTAGGATTTGTGGCAATTTTTACATTTGCCATGCAAGGGAGAACTAGATTAGGGGGTCTAAGGGGATAACTGGATTACGAACTAAAAACATTTAACTAATAGTAAGGGTAATGTTCCTTCAGGGCAGGGATGAACTAATGCTCATACATTTCCTTCATCCCTATATTAAAACAGTGCACCAGTAAAATGGTCGAACCTATAGCTGCTTTCCAGCCAGGTCTACAGCATTATTCATTTCTATAAATTTGATAAATATAGGAGTTGCTTAACATGGATTGCTTGCACAAGCTTTAGGTATGCTCAGGGGAAGAGAATTCAAGGTCAGTAGTCCCTGAAGGCTGTCAAACTATTTACAAGTTTGCTATTTATAAGGACTAGTCTGAGAGTCCTAGAAGCCATAAGTTCTTAGGCAGGCGGTTTAATTTCTGTGTGACGTAAAAGAGGTCCTGTGGTATCAGTGACTAGAGACCTTTGCAGTTCTCTGAAATTACATATTTTGTTACCTAGATCTTAGTGGCTTCAGGCTCACCCTTTAACTGCTCCATGTAATGTGAAGAATGAAAAGATCAATGACTATCAACAGAACAACTGTGCTATGCAGCTTCTATATAGTTTTCAGGGATAACAAGAGTTAATGGGATGTATAATGTTTAATACATAATATTAATTGGTTGACCTTTGGAGAGCAATCTGCTCTAAAACAGCAGTTTGGAGGACTCATTGCTTTGCCACAGAGCACTATCCTCCCCTTCCCCCCAAAAAAAATTCCAAGGAAATGAAAAGCTAGGGCAAACTTTTTTCAGCCAACCAGGCAGAGCACAGTGCTTGCTCCCATATTAGGCCACAGGATCACTCTAGTCAAGTGGAAAATGAAGAAAAACATTTTTTTTTTCTCCAATCTTCCCAAATTTTAAACATCTCAAATTCAAAAGAACTGATGTATTGAGTTCAGATCAGCCTCCAATGGATAGAGAGAGCAGTTGCTCCTTCCTCAGCAGCGTCACCCGTGAATATGTACATGTTGTACCCTATGTCCTTCCTGGTAAGTGGGTGATGCAGCCTGGAAAGGCATCACTAGGTCTAGGAAGCAAATCTTTCAAAGCCATTTCGTTTGGATGTGGTCCCTGAATGGCTGTGTTCAGTGCTCCAGATTGAGAAGGTGGTGGAGAGAACCCATTTTGTCGAGCTGTTGCATTCTCACCATTTTTGTAAAATGAAAACAAGCAAGCAGCCCCCCGCTATTCTGCCCTCCAAAAAGCACTCCAAACCCTCAAACGGGCACCAAGACTTGCAGGTGATTTGCCCTGTTTATCTGTTGGAAGTTTTGGGAAGGGGCACATCCCCAAACTCCTTTGGCAACGTGTGACGTTTCTTTCAAGACAGTGATTAGAGTGTGTTACAGCAACGAGAAGTTGACTATGACACCAATGCTGGCAAAACTCCAGGACAGCAAGGTGGGAGCAGCACCGCTCGAACTGCTAGGCCTGTGAGCGAGCGCCATGGCCAGGCCAAGTTACAGCAGGTTCCTTCCGAGAGAGAAGTGCAGCATCTGAGCCTGGCCCCCAAACGTTCATAAGAGCGTCCTGGGATAAACAAAGGCACAGCCTCTGTGAACTCTGGAGCAAAAACAAACACCGCTGAACCAAACGGGTTACCAGGCTTTATAGAGCATGGGCAGTGCTGATGTTGATTACAAGATGTGTATCTTCATTTTCTACCTTGAGGGAAACTGTTAGAGTCCTCTGGGTTGGCAAGGAGTTAAATGAAAGGCCCTGGCTCCAGCAACTGCATAATGCAGAGCTGGTATTAATACAGTATCGGTGGTGACACGCAGAGCACTGTGTAAATTCGGGATCTTTGTTAGAAAATACCCCACAAGGGTAAAACCTGTTTGATTCCTTGGCAAACCCCTGGCTGGGAGGGGCTGTGCATTGCTAAAACAGTGGTTGTGCTTCGTCAGACCAGAGATGCTCAGCTTATTTTCAGGTCATCACTCATGCATTCAGGTACAGCTATGTGTCATGGTGAGCTCTGTTTGGAAGGTTGATCTGGGTTACAAAGGCGTTTAGGAAATCCGGTGTTTATCAGAAATTTGGATCAGGCTTGCTGTCTATAGCTGTGCTCAATAATCAGGCTCTTGAACCATGTAATGGGTTAGTGAAAGAGCAGGGGAGATGGAGGGAGACAGTGATTTAGCAGAATTTCTCTCAGCATTCAAGAATGCTGGCATGCCTGAAAATAAGGGATACATTATTAATTAGTTAATGTTTGCAAAATATTTTGACTCTGGAAAGAGCCAAGTGTGCTTCTTCATTAATTTTCAGTAAATAGATGACTAAGCAGTATATGTAGCAGACATATAGGATAGCATATGTATATAAACATTGTATATGTAAGTGGACAAGGACTTTAAATTACAAAAAAAAAAAAAACACTTAAAGAACAGAGATGCTATTAACAGGGGGAAAAAGAAGAAAAGGGAAGTGCATTCCAGCTGGTGGAGTAAGTATTGCAATGATGCGGCCGGTTATCCCTTAGCTCAGCACTAATATAGGGCCGTGCCCGATGGCCCCGATGATCTGCCCAGACAGCCAGTGTCCTAGCACACCTGTAAAGCCAACCTCTGTCACCTTTTCCCTTCCAGCTCCAAAGGTGGCACAGCCTGTATTCAGCAGCCCTTGCCTTGCCTTGCCTTGCCTTGCCTTCCCATGCCTTGCCTTCCCTCCTCTTCCCGTCCCTTCTGGAGCTGCCCAGCTCCCGCAGCTTTAGTAAGGCCTGGAAAGCCACTCGGAGCTGTGGTCGCAACCCCTGACTAGCTGTGGGGAGGTGCACTGACACCGGGGCACAGCAGCACAAGCTGCTGCACGCTGTTCCCTTCCCGGTTTGTTCTCACATCCCCATCTGTTCCTTTCCAGTCTCTCAAGTGGGAAATAAACTGAGTTAGAGTCAAACTGTCAAACTCATAATATTCGAGTGGGTTGAAAGTCACACCAGCAGAATTCATGCAATCCATATTTCATTCAGGGCAATAAATATGCAGCCTTGCACAGATCTTGGAAATCAATTATGTTTTTTCGGGAAGGCTTGGAGAAACAGTGGGGGCACTTCAGTAAAATGATTTCTTGCCTTCTTTTCCAATGAAGTAACTTTTAAATATTACGATTGCAAGATCTCGCTTCCTGAAAACAAGATCGTAAGTGCCCAAGCCATCTGCTTCTGCCCTTAAGTCAAAGTCATGGTCCTCAGTTTACAACATCATACTTGAAAGTTTATGACGTTACAAATTCAGGATTGTCACCTTTCTTGACAGCTAGCCAATAGGATCAAATGAATGAAGCAACAAGCTGTGTCCTTGAAATCTTTGGCTGTAAAAACAAAGACCAAGAGGAATCCTCTGTGATGGAAAGGAGCTGGCATTGCCGTCACAGGTGGCTAGCATATAAGAAATTTTTATTAGCTCAGTATATAGCAAATCTAAACATACTTCCTGTTTTTCAAACACATTCTGTCTTTACATGTCCACTGTTCTGCACATGCAATCATGTCCACGCCCGGTATTTTTGACTTAGCTCAAGGGGCCAAATGATAGGGCCAGGTATTCAACTGATGCCAACTGGCTTTGCATTAATGCAGTCAAGGAAGCTATGCCAGACTTCCACAAGCTAAGGCTATGCCCCACACAGTCTACTTCATGTGCAAATTAAGAGCTGCAGGATTTTCTGTGGCTGCAAGTTTTATCATATATGGAAGTACTGAAAGTAGTGGGAAAACATATATTAAATATGTTGTGTAGGGTATGATGTTTATGTTCTATCATCAATGGAAAATGGTATGGCAGGTTGTATTAAATACAAAAACACTAGTGTTAGTATCCAAAAATATATAAGCTGTTCCTCAGCCACCAGAAATCAGCAAAGCCTTCCTGATTGTCAGTGTTAGACATGGACATTGCTCTGGGCCCCCAAAATCT
>JAVCKT010019958.1:0-34626 GCA_032273925.1 Rhynchotus rufescens | reverse complement strand
AGAGCAACCTCCCCGTTGCACCCCTCCCTTGCATCCCTCTCCAGTGCAGCCCTTCCTCGTCTCCTGCCCCAGCCCGTTCTCCCCGTTGCACCCCTTCCTTGCATCCCTCCCCGTTGCACCCCTTCCTTGCATCCCTCCCCGTTGCACCCCTTCCTTGCATCCCTCCCCAATGGGGAGGATGCGCTGGGGCAGGAGGTGAGCAGGGAGGGGTGCAGTGGGGAGAGAGCCCTGGGGCAGGTTGCAAGGAAGGAGCGTGATGGGGAGGGCGCAGGGGGCAGTTTGCGACGTCAGGGCAGGAGGCTGAGCCCCCGTTTGGCAGGGAGGGCATCCCCTCCATCCCCTCCCTGCCCTGGCCGCCGCTCCAGCCCCGCCGCCAGCTGTGGCAGCGCTGATGTCATCCCGGCCGCTCCGGCGGGTCCTGGTGCCGGCGCTCCGCACTGCAGCCGGGCCCTCCTCGTGGGCCACGTTCAGCCGCTCGCAGGGCTTCCAGGCGCCGCTCCCCGCTGCAGCCGGGCGGGCACGAGCCCGGCCCTGCTCGCTGCTCCTGGCCCTGCTCGCTGCTCCTGGCCCTGCTCGCTGCTCCTGTCCCGGCGAGCTCACGCGCCAGGGCAGCGCTGCTTTGCCGCGGCGCTTCCTGCCCGTCGGCCAGCCTTTTGCAGGCTGCACCCGTGCCTTCGTGCAGCGCAGGTGATGGGGCTGAAATGGCCATCGAGCTGTTTGCGTGCACAGGTTGGAGCAGGAGGAAAATCCAAGCTGGACGCGTCCCCTGCCCTTTGTGGGAGCCGGGTGTGACTGATGCGTCTTGCAGAGCAAAGTGGTGCTCAGCTCTGTGTAGTGTCAGTGGAGTTACCTTTCAGAAAAAGAGATTTGCAGAGCAATTAAATTTCCTTTTTTTTTTTTTTTTTCTCCTTTAATCAATGTACTGAAGACACTAAAAAATTATATTTGTGTCAGTAAGATGGTTCTGAAAGAGACACAGAGAAGGGATGTCCTTTTCCACCTTGTTCGGTAGGATGAAAAAAAAAAAAGACTTCAGCAGAACCCTATTGCATTTCCCTGTGTGGCATAGATTTATTTGGGATTTCATTGTTTGTCAGCTACAACCCTGCATCCTGCACAATCACCAAGGGGTTTATCCCCCTGTTCTGCGTTTGGGGGAAATGCTGCTGCTCCCGGGATGCGCTGCGTCCCGCGGTGCCGGCGGGCAGGACAGAGCTCTTGGTGCAGGGCAGTGTTTGCAGCGCGGTGCAGCCCTCCCTGCGCTGCTGCCATGCCAGCCCGGCCTCGCTGAGCAGGGCTTACCCAGGTTGCTCCATCCTGGGGGAGACCTCACGTGCACCCCAAGGAGGGGTTATCCCAGCGCTCCGAGTGGCCCCTGTTTGCAATGCAGAGCCCTCTGCGAACCGGGATGTTCCTCGGCATCGGCAGGACCGGGATGGAGCTGCACGTCAGTGACGTAGCACGTGCTGGGGAAAGATGGTTGTTGTTAGAGACACCGCATGGGCTGTAAACCCATTGTGGTTTTGCTTTTGTGTGACCCCAGGTGTTTTGCTTTTGGTGACGCTTGCATGCAGAGATGTCCTTGAGGTAATTTTGGGACTCCAAGAGGAGAATTTGGGCCAGCATCTTTAGCAATGCAAGATGTGCTGTATTAATGTCATGCAGCCTCTCTTCCGAACTGTGACGGGGCTATTTCCCTGGCGCTGGAGCGCTGCTCTTAAAGGGCATTTCCGTAGTGATCGGTTCCTCTGGCGGGTGCTGCTCGCGGTGCTGTGATGTGCTCATCCGCTCGGGAATGACGAGAGCCCTGAAATGCCTCCCCCGACTTTATCCCTCGGGCTGCTTGATACCCAGCTGAAAAACAGACGTGTACCTTGTGCCTGCTGGTGATGCATAAAATATTCCTTCTGGATGCTGTTATTCATCCCAGCGCGAGTGAGCACAGCGGTTGTTGCAGCTGCTTTGGGCGTGGGTGCAGAGTGGAGCAGCAGTGTGGAACAGCAGTGTGGCCCTTGGCTGGTGTCTCTTCCTTCTGCAAATGTCCTTATACCCACGGAGATGAGCGATCCCGAGGCTCCTTCCCATGGCTTTGGACAGGGCCAGCCATGAGGACCTCAGCCTCGTGCTCACTGCTGTCCTGAGAGCTCCAGGATGGGGCATAAATCCGCCCTTGGTGAAGAAATGGGATGTATGGAATGTTTAAAGTAGGAGCTGGAATGGCTGGGCAGCTGGAAACAGGGGAAGTGCCAAAGCAGAGAAAACAAAGTGAGAGCGAGAAAAGAGCAGGATGGCAGAAAAATGAGCAGAGGTTGGGAAAGCAGGTGCCACTCGTCCTCTGCTGCGTGTGTCGTTGCCCTCGTATTGCCGGCTGGGTTCAGGAGCTTGATCTACTGCTATTATTTCTAAAATGGGTGTGTTGTTTTCCTTGGAAACCCTGCAGCTAATTGAGGACCAGCAGTGAGAGAGAGTCATCTAGCCGAAGGATACTGATAACAAAGAATAGGATGGGTCAGAAATACAATGAGATGCGATTGCTGTAGTAGCTCAGTTGCCATAGCCCTCGGAGAATGAATTTCTCAAGTATTAGACGTGGATTTTGCTGCAAAAAGATCCCTTGGTTCAGCATGGCTGTGCCTGAGCCGTGACCATGCAAAAATCCAAGCCCGGGATGCAGGGGGAGCAGTGGGAGAGCGAGTGTTTTTTCTCTTAGGCTATGTGGGTTACTTGTTTTCCCCTGGGATTGTGGAAAGCACCACATAGCTGGATCCCTGCGGAGATTTTAAGTGAAACTTATTGTCTGGCTTGGACCAGAATCTAAATAATCCTAACTGAGGGCTACAAGCCCTGACAAGTCCCGTGACCAAGACTACCATGCTCAGGATTTCCATTGCCTTGGTTTGTCCACAGAATAAATATGCTGGTATCTGCAAGGAACATGGCAAAAATCCCCATAGATGAGATTTTGAGGGCATATTTTGGGAATAACAAACAGGCTTGCAGAGAGCCTGGCCACGATACCTGGGAATGCAGAAGGACACAGAGACCTTAGATCTCATTTCTCATTTGCAGGATTTGTTCTTTTTTGAAAGAGCTTCTAGTAATGATAGAATTAATAAAAATTAACTTTATTTTTGAATGAAAGGCTCTTTTTAATTTAAAAATAGTTGCAAACCCACTATCTTGTGATGAATAATGAGACTGCATTAGCTGCACCTTTAAGCCTCAATTATGAGGTAGAGGCCTTATAATAAAGTTGTTATTTGGGGCATCTGGCGCTCTCTCATTGCCCATTTCTGTGCTGGATGTGGGCCCTACGTTTTGGGTTGCAGTTTGCTTGTTTTGGTGGGTTCAAGATGTCCTTCGCTGAGGAGGGCAGCATGTTAAACACAGTCTTAAGTGCAAACTGAGCAGTTCCTCTGAATTGCTGGTGCTTAATGGTTCTCAGTATATTAAATAACACTTTTTTTTCTTCAAGACTAATGTGACAATCCTTTTTAATTTTTTATTTATTTTTATTTAACAATTCTTTATCCTAGGCAGTCTTTTCTCACATGATGAGATGGATGGTTGTTTTGGGGCAGAACGAGCCCTCGCCTGCTTCTCTGCTCTATTTTTCCATGATTTAGGGTTGTGCCCCCATTGAGTGGGAATCGCTGTGCAGCGTGTATTGTTTTTATTGCTTTTGTCTTTATTTGCTGGGATTGCTGGGACACGGACCCTCAAAGGAGAGTGGCTGAACATTGTGTGCCTGAAAGCCTGCAAGGAGGTGCCCAGCTAAGGTGGATCCCAACATCTCTTATGGACCCAGCATCATCTTATTTTTAAAGCAGGTGAAGCTATTTCACTCCATTGACCTCATGAAACCTGGGTGGCAATTAGAAGAAAATACAGGTGGGCAGGGCTTGCTTAATTTGCTCTCAATTAAGAAGGACATTGGAAGGATATGACCTTAAACCTCTCCATCCACTATCTAATCACCGGTCCAAAAAACACGGATTTGGAAGAGAACCGACTGAGTCACCAGGTCCTTCTCTCGCTGTCATGTGCAATGACATCTTCTCATCTCCCCCTGAAGTGATGGGCTCTGTCTTGTGGCTCCTTCTCTCTTTTGCCCCCACTACCTCCTACTGGAAAGCTGTTCCAGAGCTTCGCTGCTCTAATGGCGTGAAACGCTCTTCTCATCCTCAAGCTAAATGTGGAAACTTGTTCCCGCACCTCCATTGTCCTCTAACTTAAATAGTTCTTAAATAGTTCCCTGGAATTTGCCAGCTCCACTCCTTGGTGCACACACTGTGAGCGAGGGGAAAAAATTCCCATGGAAGTTGTTTCCCTTGATCCCAGATCCTGCAGGGAAAGCAAGGCTGCCGAGCGCGCCCTGCTCTCCGGGCTGCTCTGCCCGGGTCCCTGGGGGCTGCAGGCACAAGCAGAGGGAGCTGCTGAGACCTGGCAGCTCGATACAAAGACCTTGGCTCGGCTGCTGCCTTCACGGAGAAATTTTCTGACTTAGTGAAGTGTTGGGGGAAGTGTTTGGCTTCGGTTTTAATGTCTTTTGCTGTTAGTTTTGAACGTGCTTGACCAGAGTCTGTTTATTAACCTCCCAATCGCTCCCCTGGAGTAAACAGTGGCAGAAGTTTAGAGCTGAGCATGAGGTTCTCCTGCCTGTGGAGGCCCTGCCTCCTGCCTAGACAGGGCCTCCTCTCTACTCCTCTTACCTCAGAGTGGGGCGTGTGGGTCAGTTTAGTGACTCTGAGGTCTTGGCTTGTAGGTGCTTTGGTTCTGCTGCTACTCTATTTTGTGTGATTTTTTTTCCTTAGGATAAGGGCTGTTTGGGATGGGACCCCTGAGTTTGAGTGCTGGATGGAGGAGAGTCATTGTAAAGCGCTATATTCCACCGCCATCCCACCTGCAGGACTTCTCTATGCTCCTTTTGCTTTGTATACCTGTCTTAAATCTAGTGTAGGTTCTTCTCTTTTGTTATTGTTCTAATTCTAGACTTTTTCCCCCCCTCCATGGGCTGTTCTTGTGCTCAGTAGTGCTGGATTCAAGCTGCCGAGTTCGTCATTCTGTGTGCCAGCCTGTGGTAGCAAAGGGTTGGGGAACTTAATTTCCAGATTCAGTCTCAAGTTGCTGAAGTGTTTCAGTTTTGGTTTGGGTGGTTCTCTAATCTACGGCTGTACCTTCCTTCTCAGATGAGCCAGATGTAAAAATAGAGCCCCCAATGTCCTTTTTACGAGTCTAGTTTAGCTTAGATATTTGCTTTCAAGTGAAATTGCATCAGGTTTTTGTTTGCAAGTCATTACAATCTGTGCTCGAGTGAACAAGAGTCTCTACCACGTTCTGCAGCTCTGCGCCCGTGTTCTGGAGCAGCAGCCTGAGGATCAGTGACTTTCTGCACTCGTGACAGTGTGTGCTGCTTAATATTTCCCCTGCTCCTTGGTAGTCTTTCTTCTTTTTGGCTCGGCATAATGGAATAAAGTCATTTGCTTGGAGCTTAGGAATGCCGGAGAGTTTTCATTAGGCTTTACTGCTGTTTGCAAAAACACTTAAAACTTTGGAGGCTTAGAAGAAAAAAGATCTATTCTGAGCAGGGCCCAGGTAGTGAGTAGTGCACCAGAATCTGGAGGAACGCATGGTAGTGAGTGTGTTTGCTGGATCAGAGCAGATAAGGCAGCTTAAATAAAACTAGTGAAATCCCAGCTGTTCGGGACAGAGAATCCGTGCCGGCAGTTTAAGCGTTTAGCAACAAGGTGAACTGGAGCTGCTGGCAGAGCAGCCCTGCCACTGGTTATAAGTTGAAAAATGGACAATTGTATCTCCATGTGAGGAAGAACTTCGTCCCTGTGAGGGTGACAGAGCCCTGGAACAGGCTGCCCAGGGAGGCTGTGGAGGCTCCTTCTCTGGAGGTCTTCCAAACCCACTTGGATGCTACCTCGTGCTCCAGGTGTCCCTGCTGGAGCAGGGGGTTGGACTAGATGATCTCCAGAGGTCCCTTCCAACCTCAACCATTCTGTGGTTCTGTAACAGTGGGAGTGCCCCAGAGCTTCCTTGTCTCGTTGTGTAAAGACACTTAGGTGAATTTCATCACCTGCTTGATAAAGTGTTGCCTTATCTTGAAGCCTGTGCTAGGCAGTCATTTGAACGGATGAAATCTGAAAGTGCCAAGGTCAGAGATCTCTGTCCTTATCTCCCACGTCCATGAGCTGAGACTCGTTCACGTGTCTCGCGTTGGGGAGCACAAGTGAAGACGGGACAGCCGTCGGCTCGGGGAAAGCTGTAGCCGCTGGCACGGCGAGTGTCACCACAGGCTCCCAAAAACATCCCCGTGGAGCCGGGTACGAAGCCAGGTCTGCAGCCGTCTGCTCGGGGGCCTGTCGGCAGCTCCGCTAGAAGCCCAGGGAACCTTTGAAGGAAGGTTCCCCTGGGGATGGTGTGAGGAGGCTGCACAGAGCCCGGGATGGGCCAAGATCTCCGGAGATGGAGAAGGGAGCCCTCGGCTGCTCCTTCCCATGCGGGAGCTCTCCGACTTGTTCACACACTGCTTGGGAATCCCTCTGGCTTGATGAGGTCCTGCCTGCTCTCCCGGCCAGGTGTCCTCAGCCCGGGCAGCGACAGCAGCAAGAAATCGCTAGTCACATCTTGTAACGGCGCCTTGCAAGAAAGACTGGCCGAGGGGTTTCACTACTAGCAATCTTTGTCCCCTCTGGTTTGGAGGGCACAGATTCAAGTCCCGAGACATCTTGACCTCTTCTCCTTCCTCGTGCTCCCGCTGGCATCTCGAACAATCGCCGAATTGTGCGGTCCTGGGCCGCGGCTGTCACGGCGGAGCAGGGCACAAAGAGCCGAGCGCGTGCGACGCGCGTCCCCCCTGCCACGGGATCCTGGGGTCCGAGAGGGGGGTTTTTAAACCCGAGCAGGAACGAGCAGGGAGCCGCTGTTGACGCGTAGCGGCCCTGTGCGTGCCTGGTATCCGAGTGCCCGGTAAGTGGCACTGAATGTGCCGCCCTTGCAGGTGCTCCTCTAGTTGGCTGTGTTTGATGCTGCCCCTTGGTGGAAGTGGAGCTGGGACCTCGGTGGGAGAGGAGGCCCTGGAGGAAAGGGGACCCGCAGGAGGGAGCGGGTCCTGGCGCCTGAGCCATTCCAGAGCCTGAGTCTTGACACCACTGGTGCTTTTCTGAATACATAAGTGCCGTCATCTCCTGCAGAACCCGCAGATATGCTCCTGCGTATAGCCCAGTTTTTGCCTATGTAGGCATTGCCTGGCTCTGTGTAAAGTGGGGGAGATGCATGTTTAGGAATCTGGCTTAAAGACAATATTGCCGGCATTGGGAACAGCTGTTGCTGGGACAGCTTCACTGAGCGCGTGGTGCCATCAACCATGTTCAGCCCACGGCTCCTGACCGTTCTGGAGGCGAGTCCTGCTGCGACTGCCTCCTCTTCCTCCCTCTGCCACTGCAGCCCTGTCTGCCAGACCCACGGCCACTTTACCCCTCCCTGGGGTGTCCCCTGGGCTGTGGCGGGGACCCCAGCTGGTCCCCAGTGCTGCAGGTACTGGTGGAGGTGGCAGAAGGTGCCTGGGAGGGAGGTTGATGCTCTCGTGTGCCCCAGTCTGGCTCCCGCAGGAGTTTTGCACTGCCAGGACTTTCTGCTGCTCCAAGCACCTGAGCTTGGCAGGTCCCACAGAGGAAAACTCACTAGCGCCAGCAGATCAGGAGCTTTCTCAGGTGGGAGAGGAAAGTGTGAGGGATTAAAGCGAGGAGCTGTGCCTGAATATGTCAAGTTCTTGCCAGTGGGGTGTGCGGATAAACCAATAAGTGGCAGCAGCCCTTGCAATGGGAAGGAACGGGGTGTTTCATTGCCACGCGAGATGCTGAGATGCACACGGGTGGGTTGGGGTTTGCCAGGCCTGTGGTTGGGTTGCACATGTGGGTTTATACCCGGATAACGATGCCTGCTGATGGTCGAAATCCCGCGCACGAGGAAGGAGGCCGGTGGCAGGTCCCAAGGAGCCCGGCCGCGGCCTCGCTCTGCCCGCGCGCGAGGAGCGGGAAGCGCCTTCGCTGCCCTGCTTGGGATGAATAATTGCTGCACAGTGATTAGCGTAATTACTGTGGGGGAATAAACAAATTACAGCAGTTTGTGAGAAGAGCAGAGCTCCCCTTGGTGAGCAGGGAGCCGCGGGGCCGCCCGCGCTTTGGGGAAGGGCGGCATGTGCCGAGGTGGCCGCGGCCAGAGGTGGAGGCGCCGGGTTTGCATCCACCTTGCGCCTGTCCACGTGCTGGATTTCTCCAAATAACTGCTGCTTCTACGGCGGTGAATTTGTGGGGTTTTTTTTATTATTTTTTTTTTTATGTGCGCTTGTAAAAAATTTTCATATAGCGATTAGTGTGATTGGTGTAATTATTAATATAAATGAACACCTGCCTACACTTGTGTGTATATCTGATGCCTTTAGAGTCATGGCACTTGGGCTCAGGTGGCTTCCGAATTCGGCTCCTGTCCCATTTTTCCTTCCTCCTCCTGTGCTAAATTTGATACTCTCCTCAAGTGCCATTTTTTTTTTTTTTTCCAGATCCAGATTGGGCCTCTCACAACCTGGGAATCTTCATCTGTTTAAACTGTTCAGGAATCCATCGCAATATTCCCCAAGTCAGCAAAGTGAAGTCAGTCCGTTTAGATGACTGGGATGATGCTCAAGTTGAGGTATGTACGTCTGGGACTTGAAATACCAACTAGCTGGGGTCACTGCATTTCACATCACTGGCACAAATGCCACCCACACTCTGCTTTCTTACCAGAAAAGCTATAAAACACAGCCCTTTCTAAAGATGTCACAGCAAACATGATCTCAGAAAACATGCCTAAATAAATGTTGAATGTGGGAACAAGGTCCAGCTGTCTGTACTTACGAAATCTGCTTGAAAAAATGGAATGACAATGTCACGAAGAAGCTGCATAGGTTCCCTACAACCATAAAAAAGGCAACAATTCTTGAACATACTCCACTTATTAATAATTAATTTCAGACTCCATTTATTAATAATTAATTGTAAAAATCATCATCTCTGCTGTTACTGACATCTTCCTGCAGCTCTTCTCTACCACCTCTGCCCAGCCTGGCTCCTTACAGCTTTTTTTCTGCTTGGCATCGGAAACTTTTAAACTCACATCTCAAAGAACTGAACTCCTGCAGTGTAACTTCTCTCTCAGTTTATGCACTGGCCTGCCTGGATCTGGGTGACATTAGCAAATGTAACCAGGAAATCTATAGGCTTTGACTATTGTTGTCTTTAAAGGCATGAAGAATGCTACCAGTCATTGATTTTTATCTCGTATGTTGTAGCTTTGGGGGTTTTCTGAAAGCTGCAGTTCATGGAATCATGTGATTAGGAAGAAAAAGGGCCTTTGTTTACATGTCTCTCTCTCTCTTTTTTTTTTCTCTTTTTTCCTCTCTTCCTTGATTGTTGAAAATAAATTGAATTTGTAAACTCGAGAAGCTTACAAAACAGGAAAATAACAAAAACCTGTTTCAAAATAACAAAAAAATGTAAACACTCATTTTGTTTCTATGCAATATAAACTAAAATGAATATATGCAATATATAATGAAAAAAATCCTGGGCTGCCTGGAAAAGGGTATTTTTTTTTTTTTTTACAGCTATGAAGTCCTTTTCATTAAATTTGAGTAAATTTTATGAATAAGGATATACATGGCATGCTGGCACTCATTTCCGTTAGCTATTTGCATGAGAGACTGAAAGGAAAGGTGGGCTGGCACAGCAGGTAGGATTCCTACCCTTTTTAGCTGTGTCTGAAGATGGCAAACATGTCCAAAATAAGTGTTACTGCCATTGGAGCTGTAATAAATTGGCTTGAGACCCTTCAACTACAAAGCTCCAGTGCCAGGTGTCAGCTTCTACCCTAGGAGGTGATTTGCAGGAGCGAGCTGGACCCAGCCTTTCAGACAAGTGCTTAAATTCAAGTTTCCAGGTGGGCATTGACTTCTGTCAGTGGAAAGCTCTGGGCTAGGCTCTTTCCCCTCTGAGTTAATCCACATGAACATCACCTTCCTGGGCTGTGCAGTAGCACTAGTGATAACACTCAGTCTGCTAAAGGCAGATTGTTGTTACACTCCTAAGAATCTATGGTAGGATTAAAACCTGAGGTCTCTGGACTTGCTCTAGACCTAGTCCTGGTTTCAAAGCCTTGCTGGGAATAAAAAGTTAGGAAAATGCTTCATGCTGCTTTGTGCTATACCAGTAGCTAATATAGCCTTTTTTTTCCTGTCCCTTTGTTCTCCTTTTATAAAAAGTTTGTTCTTTTATTATCTATACTGTGTTGTGAAACACTGTTATAGCACCTTTTAATTGTTTAAGATAAAGAAGTTAAATTTGGGAAGTAATCAAAGTCCCTTCCCATTTCAAGGTAAAACAGAGTAAGTGAGGTTTATCCTGCTGTAAATCCTTTGATGGCTGCACTGTTGGTTTGCTTTATAAAAGATGCTGAGCACTGTAGGCCACTTTATTGGTAGCTAGTGGTTAAAACCCAAGTGGATGGTTGATGTGCATGGGACCAGGAGTGAATCATCAGCAAGGAACTGCAGCATGAAGGAAACCAGCACTTGCACAAAACTGAATCACTTTGAAGGATGAGACATGATCCTCATCAAAGCAAATAGCATAGGGCTTATGGTCACACTGTTACCTTGCTGGAGCCTTAGCCTGAGGAGACTTCATGTTCATGTCAGGTTCTGCCCTCTGGTTTTCCTGATTTCTGTGTCCTGGGAGCCAGCGCGTTCCCCAGCCTGGAAGTGGAAATGCAGGAGACCAGACTGTGACCCGGCACTGCCTTGTGACCGGCCAGGATCTGTCCCTAGGGATATCAAGCAGATGGAGGGTCTGATCTAGGGAGTGAGGTTCTCATGGCTCTGGTAGTGTTTTAAGCAAAACCCTTTTAAGCAAAAGCTGTGTGTTTCAAGCAAAGTGCTCTGGGGCACTGAAGGGCAGCAGCTCCCTGTGCCCTGTCTCCAAAATCATGCAGCCTGGATGCAATCTCTGGGAATGCCAAGGTTAATTTCCGAGCCCTGACCCACAGGAATAGCCCTTGCAGCTCCGCTCCTGTGCACAGTCCCTGGGAAGCTCTGCAGTAAGGGAAGAAAGAAAGACCTCGTCCCAGTTATTTTATTGCTATATAGAATCAGGGGAGGATGAGGGAAAAGGCCATTAATTTTTCTTAATTCTGTCTGATTTTCTCTTTTTTTTTTTCAGTTTATGGCCTCAAATGGAAACAATGTAGCAAAAGCAAAATATGAGTCCAAGATGCCACCATTTTATTACAAGCCAACATTTCTTGATTGTCAGTAAGTAAATACCTCTGCTCCTAGATCACATGTATTTGTTTGTGCAGCTGAAGCCTCTGTAATATTTTTGTTTTAGCGTGATGCACTTTTTTTTATCACAGTGGGGGTTGCATTAGAAAAGTCTCTGAAAAATGTTTGTTCTTTTGAATGCATATGGTAGAGTTTATACTACACGTGGGATCTTATTAAATAAGTCCAATTGCATGATGCAGGGAAGTCAACAGTTTGTCTATTCCCTAGACCCTTCCTAGTTTCTGAGGCCATGAAAAAGTCAATTTCTACCTATTGATTTCCTCTTCCTTCTCAAATAGCCCTTTCGTATTAAAATGTAACTTGCTTATCTGATGGACGAGGTGCTAGGTTACTTGTAATGCCAAAATATTGTTTCTGTTAGTGCCAAATAGTAGTGGGAGATTTTTTTTTTTTTTTCCTAAGTGAGAAAGCACATCCTAAGTACAGGCAGGTGCAGGACGTTTGATCCTATCCAATGCAGAGTAATCCTCCTCCTTAGCAAACCAGGAGACCAGCTTTTGTGGACCGAAATGGTTGAGCAGCCAGAACTTGTACTGCTTAGGGAGCAAGGAGATAAACTGAAATTGTTTGTTCAGCGAGATTCTGTCCTAGAATCCAATCTTGCAGAGTGCTGTGGGTGTATCCTTGTTAAATCAGTGCTTCACACGATTTGGTATCTGAAGGACATGGTTTCCAGAGCCAGTGTTTTAGTATTAGGCAGTCCTTGACTGCTGAAGCATCTGATGTTCAACCCAATATCATTTAACTGGTGTCGCCAGTTGAGCAGGGTGGCAGAGGGTGTGAAAATGCCCAGTCCAGTTGTGAGTCTCTGAGCAGCCTTTTGATGTGTTCAGACATCACAAGAGCTGCCCAGAGCAGAAATACTGGAAGGAATTCTAGGATTCCTTGTATGGAAAGCCCTTAACTAGTGTGCTTATGCACCAGGCTCTGCTTTAAGTACAACATCTGAAATCATACTGAAGGTGGTTAAAGGGCTCCGCTCACGAGTACCTACACTCATCATCAAGGTGATTTTTATCTACACTTTGACTCCGTTGTAATAGCTGGGAAAGCAGTAATTCTTCTTAATATGTCATGCAAAAAGCCTTTTACAGGGAAGAGAAAAGAGGGCGTCTGTCATCCCTATGAAACATCTCTGTGATTCATCCATTACCTGCTATTTGATAATGCTAAAATGCTAAATTTGGGAAAGCCCAGGTGTGAACAGTACTGCCTGGCCTGGTGATAAAAAAAAAAATCCCTCATTCTCACAACCTTAACAACTCTTGGGTTTGATCTAAAATGGCTTCTGGCAGCAGCTTCCACTGTTTCTACAATTAGGGAAATTATTTGAGGGCTGGCAAAGCTGCTGTGTATACACTTTGAGTGCACTGTGTTTATCCTGGTGGGATATTTGGTTTTTGGTCCTAAAGTGTCAGCTCTAGCGTCCTTTTTCAGCCTTGTACATGAAGTGCTGCTTGCATCTTGCTGTGTAAGTAGATTCCACTTCCTAAGATGGTGCATCTAGTAGAAGAAATTGCTGCTAATTTCTCCCCTGCTTCTCCCTGGCTTTGGGTTGAAACCAGAAATCTACAGATTTTTGGAAGTCTGTTGGCAGAGAGTTATTGATGTTTTTTTCCCTTCCCTTCTCCTTAGAGTCTCTTTGTTATCAAGAAGAAAAAGTGAGCTGCAAAATACCCAAGGTGCTCAGATTGTAGTTGTGCCAACAGCACCACCAAGGTGAATGCTGGTTTGTGATAAACAGGCAGCTCTCTCCAGCTGTTTGCTCCTGAGAGGCTTTACGCTTGGATAGCCAAAGATTCCATCCCTGTGCTCCCCTCCAGGTGCTTGCTGATGGCCAGGGCCTTGGGGACAGGTGACGTGTCATTCCCAGGGCTCCCCAGTGCCTGGATCAAGCCCCTGGGCCCTCCCAGCTCTCCACCAGCCTCTTGAAAGCAAATCCTGCTAGCGAAGACTCACAAATGGAGAGGAAAGGGTGTGGAAGCGGGATGGACTTTCCATCGAAGTTGCAGTGTTTTTTCTTATACTGTCTGAGGAAGAATTTGGGCTCGGACTTAATATTTCATTAAGAGTGTTGCTTGACAGCAACTTGGCAAAGCTGAGCTCACAGGCTGAAGCTGCTGAAGCTGCCATTTGTGGATCACATGCTGCTGTTCTGCCTGTGCTTGGCTCACAAGGATGAAGCGCAGAGGGCCGCGGCGCTCGGTGGTGACGGGGCCCCTCTCCCTCCTTGCCTGGGCTGAGCTGCCGCTGCTCCCTGCAGCAGGGAAACCATTCCCAGGAAAACAGAGCCCAGCTGCAGGGCCTTGTGCGACAGCAAACTGGAGGCTGTTCATTCTGCTGAGCAGATTTCCTAGGTGCAACACAAGGAAGCTCCGCGGCGGCAGTTCCACACGAAGCTGCTTGAGCACGAGAGCAGTTTTCCCATCCTGACGCCGCGTCGCCGGTTCTTCCAGGATGCAGGATCCGGGTGCTGCACTGCGCTGTCCACAGAGCGCCCTTCGCCTCGTGTGGGCGGCCAGCAAAGCAAGCAAGTATTTTTAAGTGAGCTTCGGTGTTAGGGCTGGCAGAGCTTCATCAGCCTCCCATTCTGCTCCTGCCCCGCAGCCGCCAGCTCCTGTGGAGCTCTGAGGACAACTTCTTGCTTATTCTGCTGGAAGTGCAGTCTTTCATTAATTTTTTAGTTTGTTCCCTGCTCCCAGGTTTTCATCTTGTTAATTACAAAGACCTCTCTGTTCTAATTGCCAAAAAATGACATATTCCCTGCAACCAGCAGCCTGCCAGATTTTAGGTGGGCTGTTAAGGCTTTTGGATTAGATCCCAAAAGCTGTGCATCTCCTCACTTTAGGAATTATACAGTTATATTTTTCTCCTGGCAAATGTGAACTGTGTATTTGCTACATGTCCCTTCACCAGAAATTCAATAAAATACCATAAGGCTCTTGCTGTTCACGGAATGCTGTGGAAATCACAGGCAGCCCTGGACAGAGGGCATCCAGGCATGTGATACCTGCCCCAGGTACCTGTGTACACATTCACCTGCAGAAAAATGCACTGCAGACAAAACACAGCGCTCTGTCATCAGCAAATGCCTAAAAGACCCCTAAAAATGTACTTAAAATGAAACGGAGACAGGTCTGAAGTTGATCCACCAAAGAGATGCAGACTCCTGGCTGTGCAGCTTGGGTCTTTTCTTTCCATTTCTTTTGCTGCATTTCTACTTTATCTAAATAACCTTTGGAGCAGAGACAGCAGCCCCTGACCTTGCAATGAGTGTCCTAACGATGGGCTCCTCTGTTGCCTCTGGGTTTTGGAAGAGCTGCTGCTGAAGGATCCTGGATATGTGATGATGAGGAGTGCAGAGGAAGGTCTGAGCTGTCAGAAGGTGGTAGGGGCTGGGCAGAGTGCATGACTGGAGTCCTGTGGTCCTTTGGAATTGCTATCGGAACCCCTCAGGATCCAGGCAAACGCTGCCTGAGGTTATCAGGAGCGTTGAGCTGGCACCAAGGTGGGTGTCAGTTGTCTCTTACAATTAAGCCCGTGCTGGTCCAAGTTTGGCTGCAGTGATCACTAGCTGCCTGCAGCAGCCAGCCTGGAAAAATGGACAACTCTGAAGTATTTGTGGTGATTTTTGTGGTGAGGTTTCTGTAGCTTTGTTGATGAGCCACAGAAGCAGGTGATGACGCGATGCCTTTTGAGTTACCAGATCTAGTCTTTTACAGCAGCAGATAAATAGATTCTAGATATTTGACCAAAAAGAACATCCTGACTAAGCCACCTTGCAGTCTTCTACAAAGCCCATCTCCACTAAAGATGGGTTGTTCTCAAGACCATCATGTATCACATGGTGACAACAGCAGGGAGATGGGTGTTCTTTGGGGTTCACAGTCTAGCTTGCCGATACACATGTGACAGCTGAAGATAAGTTGTGAAAGCATGAACAGAACGGGGGAAGGCAGATTCAGCAGATTATTTCTGTTGCAGCAATGCAGGTGGCTCACATTTGAGTTCTGGGCACAATGACACAGTGGTGTTTCCTGTTCGTTGTTGGAGAAGGCTGGTGCCCCAACCAAGGAGATGGAACAATGGGTGGGAGAAAATATGTGTAATTATCTCCTTCTTTATCACCAGGAAACTGATAACTCCTCTGGTTCTGTTTGAATAACATCTTGCAAATTTGGTGAAGTTGTTAGCTGTCCTGCCGGAAGAATTTTTATAAGTAATAGTAGAAGGCTTGTTTTCTTTGAACATTTCTGGAACACTTCTGCTGAAAAAAATAGTGCTTAATTTGTATTGTAAGCCAAAAAGAAAAAAGAGATTTTCAGTCATATCAACAATTTTCCTTAATACAGAAATCGATATGTTCAAGTATGGTGGGTTTTACAGAGCAGGGCCAACTGCAGGGGAATCTTTCGCTGTCATCAGCGTAAGCTACTTCTAAACATAAAGTTGGAAAGACACATGGCTTCTTGTCTGCTTGGGCTATTTAAGATTGAAGAGTAACAAATAATCTGGTGAATTAAAAATAATTTTGAACTATTCCTAACATATTCCAGATGAAAACTGCTTATGCCCTTCATTAATTCTAGGAGTTGTGTTAAAATAAAATAAGACAGAAGTATTTGAAATCTTAGGTCTTTGGAGATTTGTTTTGTTTGTTTGGTTTGGTTTTTTGTTTAAACAGTATTTTCCACAAAGCTACTTCTTACCCTCTCATGCCCTGTCCAATGTGAGGAAGTTTCTCTTTAGAGTAGTCCTAATGCTAAAAGAATTTTGCACAGAGTTTGGTGAGTGTGAATGGGATATTCTGCCAGCGCTGGAAATTTTATTATATTCTGCTAGTGCTGGAAACTTTATTATAGAAATTTCCACTAAACTGCATGTACTAGGAAACAATTTATTGTTGTCTTACAGCAAATGGGAGAGATTCGTAACTCCTAATTGTAGAATTCAGTTTTTGAAAGACTTTCAAATCATACTTGTTTTCTGCTATTAAAGAGATACTGATATGAATTCTTCCTTAGCTTATCTTGGACAGTATATCCTTTCCTGTGTTTTTTCCCTACTTTGTTCTTTGTTTTTTTTGCAGACTGCTGCGTGAACAGTGGATCAGAGCCAAATACGAAAGAAAAGAATTCATTCACAGTGAGAAGCAAGAACCCTATTCTGCAGGTAGTGATAGAAAGTTTTGGCAGAGAAGTGTTTCAATGTCCAGCACCTTCCTTGTTTTTATTTTCTGATAAATTAGCTTTATGTTGATCAATGCTTATACTTCGTAAAATAGGAGGGGAAAGTATGATTCTTTGGGAAAGATGTCTCCTGGCATTCTCTGTATTTGGCTGGAAAAAAAATCAATGCCTGATAGAAGAAATGAGAAATTCAAGAGCTTCTATTGACTTCAATGGGATGTGCCCCACCAGTAAGTCAGCTGAAGTATCAGCAAGCTCCTTTCTGGTGGTAGGAGGCACAAATGTGGACTAAAATGGAGATAAGGGTGTTTATCTCATCAAGGTGACTCTTCCTTGAGAAAGGTAAGTGGGATTATTAACGCTGGGTAATGGTAGGTAAGTGTACAAGGGTCCCTGCTCTTCCCAGATTTCCGTTTCACAGCTGTCTTTCCACAAAACTGCAATGTCTTTCTTTGCCGGAACAGGTTCTCCTTGTGGTATAATAAATGCACGTGATGTTTTGTGATCGTAGAGACAAAGTGCTAGTGACAGAGCTCGTTTCAGCCCTCACAGCACAACAAGCAGCGTGATCGAGCTCTTTTTAATGGGATTGTACAAGGAGCAGGTGGGTCGGGTGGTTTTTCTTGTGGAAGGGCAGAATGTGAAGAGGAAGCACAAGGTCCAGAGGAAGAACAGGTCTGTTGTGAGGCTGCACCAGCACAACAACTGCCATGAGAGATTGTATGAAATCAGCTGGGAGTTCCTTTGCTATGTGTAAGTGGCATTTATTTTGCATTTTAAGTGGTCAACATGTGTGTGGATAGCTCTGGAATGATTTTATCAGCAAAGAGCAAGTTACAGATGAAAGGTTAAAATATTTATTATCATGCTGCCTTTTGAGATTGATAATAAGCAGGTAGCATCAGCAGCTTGCTGCTGTTAAAACTGCAGCTAAAATCTGATATCATGGAGCATCAATTTATCTTAGAGCAATTTTTCTGTGCTATTTTGTGTACATGAAACATGTGCACAGTGTGTGTGTGTGCAGTATCCATATATACCCACAGTATACCGTGCACAAGTTAATTTTAGATTTTTGAAGTAGGGTGCTGGAACTGAGCATGTTCTCTTTAAAAATAATTGAATTTCTTAGAGAGCTTTGGAATATATCTGCCAACATGTGTATAATGCCCACCCCAAAATAATGTTTCCAATTTACACTGTGCAACTTCTAGATGTAAAACCCTGGGTTCAACTAGGTACTTCAAGCAAATGAATAATTTTAAGGATGTGATTAGATCTGTTGACTCCAAGAAGAGTGTGTACCTGGTTGAAACTAAGTATGTGCTTCAGTGCTGTGTGAGAAGGGCAGTGTGTGCTGAGCTTTCTGAAAAATATTATAGGCAGAATTCAAGCAGGAGTTTATTTTAGCAACGTATTTTGATGTCTTTCAGTAATGTCACCACATAATGTTTAACTTCATGGTGAAGTGGTAGGGTTTTTCTCTTCTCTTTGAAGTTCAAAAATCTTTAAAGGCAGAATAAAATAGATGATTTTAAGCCATTTTAAGAGAACAGCACTCTTGAATGGAGAAGGGAAAAGGGGGGCAAACTGGGGGGTGTCTTCTAGGTTGTGTCTTAATGCTTTCAAGTTGTATATTTTCCCGGAGAATTCTGTTATCATTGAAAAACAACATAGGAATTGTGTAAATTACCTGCAGAATACTGACCAGGTCTTCGTTTGCTCATTCTTTGGGCCAGCAAAGGCCTCATACAGCTTCCAGGCAGACCTAGCAGTTTCCTTGGGATGTCCAAGTTTGTGTTATAGTCAAACACAGCTGGGGAGGGGACACCAAACTTGCCCTGCCCTTGCCCATGTGCTGCCATGTAACAGCCAGGTAGGGTTATGTGACCCTACCTCATGTTCCTTGCGTTGGCCAACGTGGCATGGCTCTGGTGGAAGATGCATTTCCAGCTCTTCTGCTGGGCTGGGAACTGGGACAGGGGAAACGAGGGAAAATCCCTTGTTCTGCAGAAAGGAGCACCCTGGAGGTTCTCACCTCCGTGCTGGGACAGTTTCTGTGTTGCTCGGGTTGAATGAGGATTCCTGGTCGCTCCGTATGTGATCCAGGAGAGCAACTTGGCCAGCTGGTGTGAACCAGCGAGCCGCTCTGAGCCGCGTTGTCTGCGAGCCCTCCAAGACCAGCTGGAGTTGGCACGTGCAGAGGCAACAGAGCCACGTTCTGTGTTCCAGCAGTGCCCTTTTCACTGCTTGCAGGGGTCTACACAGTTTACAGGCACAACAGCATTTTGGAGGATGTACCCTCCATGGGGTGAGCCTTTTGAGCCTGACTTAGCACTGCTGGGCACAGGAGGAGACACTCATAGGATCTAGGCCACTGCTTTTCATTTAATGACCCCCTGAACTGCACGTAAACATGCTGAGGTGGGACCAGTCCAGAGGCTTTTCCCCTCTCTGCCAGTGTGTATCTCATTTGAATGTATGTATATATTTTTCTTTCCTTCTAATACTGTGTTGGACCATTTTTCTCACCATTCGCAGTTCCCTGGAGGGATGTTAGATTACCAGTTTCTAAGCATGAAACATTTATTGCTAATAGAGACATCAGGATCCATTTTCTGGTATTTGTTGGAAGGTTTAATTCCATTTTCCAATCCCAGAGGCAGTTTTGCACTCTGATATTTGTTCAAAAATGCATAAAAATAAAAAAAAAAATAAACCCTATCTCTGAATATTTTTGAGCAGTATCCTTTCCCAGTTATTCTGCTGCAACCCCGGTCAGAAATCCAATGTCTTCACTTTCGGAGAAGCCTTTGGGGAGAGACTGCAGCCCGTGGAAGCCAAACAGAAGCTCTCGCAGTGGAACTGACAGCCCTTGGAGAAACGAGTCTTGGGATGAGTGTCAGATGTGCAGGTCAGAGCTGAGATACAGTTGTGTAGAGAAGCCTGGCAGGAGCATGCAGCAACTGTTCAACTGCTAGCAAGGAGCTTAAATAAGTGCAAGAAGTGTGGCAGGAGCAGGGAAGGAGCAGCCCAGGCTCTGCTCCCCCGAAAGGCTTTGCAGAGCACCCAGAACAGCTGGAAACCTCTGCCCCGACGCAGAGAGCAGTGCAAGAGGGTGGAAACAGAGCTAGGACCAGGGCTGACCTTGTGTCTTACCAGGATCAGGTTTGAATGGATGTACGCAGTTTCGGACAATGTTTTTTGACCACAATGTATCTTGGGGACTCGAATTGCTGTTCCCATCTCCTGTCCCGGTGCAGTCCGACACTTTGTTCCTCCCATGCCCTTTTTCCCATGCCTTTTCCAGTAAGGAAGAGGCTTCTCTGTCGTCTTTAATATCCAACATGTGTGTAGCTTACTGAAGCAACCCCTCTGTAGGATGAAAGTGCCAGTAGGGAAGTGACATGGAAGTAGAATTTCCCTGTGTTTCTCACGTTATTCCCTGGCCTCATCCGAACAAGGAACAACCTTGTGCCCTCTCAGGTATCCAAAGCCAAGCTCCCCATAAGGATCACATGCAAGTGGCTCGAGAGCCAGGCTGCAACCAGCACTGGGGCCAGGGATCTCCAGTGTGGCAGCGTTTAAGCAGATCTTGCCTGGGAAAATGGTCCTGGTTCAGTCCCTGCTCCCATGTCCCTGGTCAGACACGTGGCTGTACTTGGAAGTCACAGCGTTTGCCCTCAGTGGGAGGTTTCAAGGGAACTTTTCCAGAGCTCTGTGTTTCTACAGAAAGCCTTAGAGCACAAACCTGTGCCCTATTCACAGCTACAGCTTTTAGCTCTTATACCTTGAATTAGTTTTTCAAACTCTAATGATTTTATTCCTCCAAAAGAGCCATCATTAATGAGTATATTACCCCCATTGAGTTTAGCGTGAGGAGTCAGTTTGAGTTCAGATAGTGCAGGAGATTAGTAAAACAGTGAAACTAGGAAACCTTACAAAAAAAGGTGGGTAGCATTTGCAGAGCAGAGGGGTAAGTTAGCAAGCTAGAGAGCATCAGGACTTTAGCCTCTGTGGGATTATGCATGGGTATTTATAGGCTGGACTGCGTTTTAGTTTCAATATTCAACATTCAGCGCCGAGAAGGGTGGGCTGAGGTGGTTTGCAAAGGGAGAGATCTAATTGTGTCTATTCCCTTGCGCTGTGTCTCTGAACGCCCTACAGACTGCTTGTTTATACGTTATTTTTCATTTGTCTACAAATATCGAAGCAAAATAAATTAGGAGACATGAAAGAACGCCATAAAATAGTAAAATCTGCTAATATGCACTTTCCATTCCATGTGGCTCATGTAATTTGGGAAACAGCCTGAACTGATTTTTTTTTTTTTTTTTTTCCCCTTGCGCTGGCAAATTTGGAAGGAGCCCTGTCTGCAGAGGAGCAGGGAGGATGCACAGGGCGTAAATATTTTCCTTCCCCCTGTGCAAAGGATCTTCGTGCAGCGCGACCTGCAATGATGTAATGTGGTTATTTTGGGCCCGCTCAGACAAAGCAGCGTCGCGGCTGCGCCTGGCTCCTTCAGCCGGCGGACTCGATGCTCCGGTGTCTCTCGCCTGATGTCAACCGGCTGCGGCTGTGAATGTCAGCGTGACGGAGCCGCCACCGCTCCTCAGCCTCTGGCTTTGTGTGAGCTCGGCTGCTCCTTCCCGCTGGCTTTTCCAGCTGCACGCCGCTGGATTGCGGGGCTGAGCAGCACCCAGGGAGCAAAACTGTCCAGCAATAACTTAAAAAACATGCAGGTCTTATTGTGCATCGGATGCAGAAGGGGTTTTTGCAGAGAAAGAGGGCTGAATGCTGGAGAGGATGGGGTTGTTGCTGGAGCAGTCGTCAGGGATGGGTGCTCGCAAAAAGCCACGTGGACCAGCAGCAAAATCTCCGTCCAGGGCCCTGGGGCAGCATCACGGTCAGGAAGCAGCTTGTCAAGAGGCTCTGGTTTCTGCAAGAGGTGCCAGGGATGTGAGTTGTCTCTCCCTGATTTCTAGTAACTCGCTCCATCCCTGGGGCAAAGGCACCACCACGAGCCCGTCGGAAGCAGTTGTTGTGAAACAAGTGTCACGGCAGTGGGGAAATGCGCTTTAAAGGAGGGGACTGGAGCACTTCGCAAAGTACAGAAAACTCCCGTGGCTGAAATTGTCCAAAAAAATGCTTGCAAGTGGGAGGTGAAGATGTGCAGATCTGTAATGTTTCCCAAAGGGCTGGCTCTTTAGGAAACCAAACCTGTAAGAAAGAGAAGAGAAACCACACAAGAAAAGGAACCGCTGCCAAGTCCCTTCCTGACGTGCTGCGAGGATGGAGAGCGGCAGGCGCCCGGGCTCGGCGCCGCAGGAGGAGCCTCCTGCCCCTTTTGGACCCACGGCAGCTCCCAGGTTTGGTGCTTGTTTTGTTCCTGCCTGAAAGGAGCCGCTTTGGGCCCCGCATGGAGCCTCTCCTGTGCGACCCAGCGAGATCCCGTGCGTTGCTCCTCCTAGGGAAGAGCTGAGCCCAGCTGCTCTGGTTCTCTGCCCCCAGGAGAACCTTGTTCTTGTTTCTCTGAAAAGGGAGGAGTACAAGACAGATAAGGACTTCTTTTTCCCCTCGTTCTGGTTTTATGTTGGCTGGTTTCCCTTTGTGGCAGTGAATTGATGGTTGATTTACACCAGATGTAGAAGCTGCAAATAGACTAGTTGGAACTGGCTCTTCTGATTTATCTATTTATTTATTTGTTGGAGGTGAACTGCAGAAAATACTATATCCATAATCTTGACTGAAAAATCTGAGTTTTTCAAGACCTTCTCTGAGTGCAAGTTTCTATTGAACCTCAACGCACATGTGACTGAGGGGCAAAAAGAGCCATCAAAAGCTTTAGCAGGCCTTGGTCTTAGTCCATGGAGGGGAATTTTCAAGATAAAGAAAACAGTTAATTTATTTCTACGTATTAGCCTCAAAGAGGAGTGGCTGCTTTGCTCTGACTGCTTTTTAATGTCACTCTTATCTGATGTTAGCTGTGCAATGGATTTAATTCCCTGCTGATGCTTGAAAGGCTCAAGTACTAGAGCTGTGCTCTGAGGGAAGCCCGGGCGTTTTGTGCAGGTGCCCTTGTGTGATGGGAGCTCCTTTTTTCCATCACAGTCCCAGACAGGACCACAACGTGGTCCCCTCTGTCCCCTCCTTATAAATAGATCCCTCATAATCCTAGAGATTGATAGAAAAAGGCCAGTACTGCTAGAGAGCAGCAGGGTCGTGGTGCTGCAGTCCTGTTTGAGAGCTCGTGTAGACTTGTGCACTGCTGGGCCCTGGCTGTGAGGAGGAGATGTCCTGTGGTAGGAAGTGGTGGCCCCAGCTCCCTGCAGCGTGTTGGGGCTCCACATGGACGTTGCATCACTGGTGTCTGCCGTTAAATCACGGTTCCAGTAAACATTTGGCAGCTGCCTCCCATGTCTGGCTGAACCAAAGCAGCAGGTTCAACTCTAAAATGATTTCAGCCAAATTTGCTCTGTCTTGTCTTTGTCTCTAAGACTGTTGGCTACTCAGTCCTGAAATTTGGGTACTGTTTCGCTAGCACCAGCTGGAACAGTGTGCTGTTTATTGCTATTTATTTGGCAGTGCCTCCTTCCCTCTCCGCTGTGTGGCTGGTCCGGCTGGCCTGGAAAGGCTCAAGACCCATGGGCCGTTATCCGGGGTTCTGCAGGGGCCCGTCCCAAAGGTGGCCCCCCGTGCTTTGCAGGACAGCGTGTGCGTCGGGAACCTTTTCTCTCCAGCAGAAGAGGCCAAAGGAGCAGCCATCCCGCTGGTGGGTGGGATGCAGCCGCAGGGGTGAGGCCGGTGTCCGTCGTGTCCATCCTGCGCTCCATGTGCACTATCCCATGGGTCTGAGTGCCAGGGCCACCCAGCACCTGCAGCACTTGGGGTGTTCACAGCCCTGGGCCAGCGAGCTGAGAGCCGCACGCAGCGCGAGCCGAGCGAGTGGGCACTGCAGAGCCGAGCCTAAGGGTCGGGATCAGCCTGTTCCCTAAATCCCGTGTTTATTGAGGGAGTGTAATTGAAAGCAGGAGGCTCAGGAAAAATTGAATTGGAGGAGATAGGAGAAACTCCACAGGAAAGTGGGGTCAGGTGGAACAGGCAAGTTCCCCCATTTGCTCGTGCTCTGCTTTTTATGCTTCTCGATTTAATCCGGCACATCCACTTTAACATTGCACGACTCTCTGCCAGGGTTTCCTCCAAGTTACCGTCTCTCATCCTTTCCCTGGAGATTTGAGGAAAACATGGTCATTACTTTGAAACAAATGACTTCTTCTTCCTCCCTGCCTTCTGTTATTGCTCCCACTAGAAGCAGAATTAGGGTGTGCTGCGGTGCAAGTTATTTCTGCTGCTCATCCAGAGCAGAACAAACCCATGCAACAGCCTGTCCTGAGGAGACCTGGGGAGTAAGCTGCCAAGTAAGTAAGTAAGAATACTTTCTGAAGGACAAAGAGAGGGGAAAAGGAAACGTATCCATTAAAAAGTGCTTTAAAGAAAATAGCCCGTGTAGCCCAGCCAAACTCACAACACCCGCTGTGTCAATCGCTCAGGACAAGGTAACAGGCAGCAATGGTCCTTGGAAAGGCTTGAGGAGCAGAGGAGCAGCTCCTTGTGTTGCAGTACGAGTGATTTGAACACGAGCACTGACCTTCCTGCATTAAAGAGAGGGTTCCTGGTCAGCAAGCCCAGCCAAGGAGATGGGTGTGGGACAGGATCGCGGCGTTTCTGCCTGTGTTCCCACAGGGAGAGGAGCCCACGGGGGGACCCGCACGGCCTCTCGCTGCCTGCGCGCGCTCGGGGCTTCAGCAGGGCAGTAACATGTGGCCTAAGGACCAGCTGGCCCTTTGGTGCCTTCCAGTGACATTTGGAAGTGCTGATTCAGTCGCTGTGGCCAGGTGCAATGCAGTCCCTAGAAATACCACCGAAGCGGTAGCCTGTAAAGTCAAAGGTGGGTAATTTGCCTTGCCTAAAGAGATACCACACCAGATAACCACCAGAAGACAAAATAATAGGCTCTAAATGCATGTATTTTTCTTTTAAAAGCAGCTCAGGTTCACTTTTACTGTGTCTGAGCAGTGGTTAAACGGACAGAGCCTGCTCTAGCAGCGCTGGCTCTCCAGGAACTTCAAGAGCGTCCCAGTTACCTCATGATGGAGCACGGGAGCGCAGACAAATCGATCCTGCACAGAAAGACGGTCACGCAGGGGAGAGATGTGCTGATGTCTCAGGTAACCTGCAGCTCGGGAGCGTTTGGCCAGCCCGACGGGGTCGGGACGGGAGCAGGCGGAGGAGCAGCCGCAGAGCCGAGCGCTGGCAGCGCCGTTCTGGGGAGCACAGCGGGGAGCCGAGGCTGCATTTTCACAGCTGGCTTAGGATCCAGCTGTGATTTTAACAGCTGGTTCTGTCAAGCTGCCCTTGCTGTAGCTCCAGCCCAAGGCTCCTATAACGAGCCAAGCAGCAGCTGCTTTCTTACAGAACCAAAGCTGCTGGTTTGCTGCAGGGGAAGTGGAGCTGCAGGGGAGCGAGCGGGACCTGAAGTTGCAGCGCCTGGCCAATAACCTTGTAGGTGGTCAGGGTTTGGGGCCTTTGTGTGTTTTCCACCGAAGCAGCGCTTTGTGCAAAACCTTTGGTTAGTATTTTTTATTTTTCCCTCAAAAGGGCGCAAACAAGAAGTCTTGTTTCATTCTGCATCACCCTTAGGAGAAATATTTACATTTGTCGACTCAAATCAAGCCTGATTCATTTGTGGTCACGTCGGCGCCGGTTGCGTTTGCTGCACAAACTCCCTTGTGGGAGAGCTGGTGTGAGACTCGGCTGCCCCAAAAGGCTGAGTTCATGGCCTGGATTGCCACGCATATGTACCCTATAGAATCAATAGGTGCACAAAATGCCCCAATTATGACTTACGTGAGTCAGTCTTGTCTTCAGGAGTTCTCTTTTCATTCAAGCTTACTACTGAGCTTGAAAATAAAGACTTAGATGTTGTCCAGACTGCCTGTTCCTGTAAACCTACAGTCAATAAATGAATCTATTTCCAAAGGGAGAGAGAGCTTTTAAAAAAAAAAAAAAAAAGAAAAAAAGCAAGACTGGTGCCACCAGTTTCTGCTAATACACATCTAGAAAAAAAGCAGGGGAA
This sequence comes from Rhynchotus rufescens, assembly GCA_032273925.1. Lineage (NCBI taxonomy): Eukaryota > Metazoa > Chordata > Aves > Tinamiformes > Tinamidae > Rhynchotus > Rhynchotus rufescens. The sequence goes on along the minus strand of JAVCKT010019958.1, from coordinate 8,912 downwards.
GCAGCTCTCTTGCAGCATCTCCTCCTAGTTTCTCGGTGTTTCTATGCTGGACATGTCCATGGTCCCTGTGCAGTGTCACTGGGTCAAGAGGTTGGTGCCACGCAGCTCTCTGATAATGAGAAGGGAGTGACAAGGGAGCAATAACTGTAGCAACATGCACGGTGTGGGAAAAAGCTGATTTCATGGCAACTCTTCCCAGCTTAATTAAATCTCCATTATGGAAAGATCCATTTTGGTACTGGAGACCGGCAGCTTCTGTCCCTTACTAGATAAGGAACATTTTTCTGAGTGTGGTTGTGTATTTTTCTGGAGTTTGCAAAGCAGACTCTTAGCTCAAACTCTACTGAGAGGTCAGAGAGCAGCGATGTGCACTGCGCCTTCCCCGCGGAGCAGGCGCGTCCTCGTTGAAACCTCTCTCACCTTGAAACCCCTGATGCAGCAGATAAGTCTGCAGCAGCAGAGCTGCTGTCCACGTGCCACCCCTGGCCTTTTGCGTGCTTGTAGAGAGGTATTTGCATTATTTAAGAAGTCATGGTCAGCACCGGGTTGGAGGGTGCCTCATCAGCAATCTAAATATGACTGTTTTAAAAAATGTTGCTGCAGTCGAGGAGCACACACAGCAGTAACCCAGATGAGCTAGATTCATTTTCATAACTAGCTCTGCGAGAGCAGCCCTTGAGGGAAGTGATTGTGTGGCACGTCAGTAGCAAACAGGATATCCCCAAAATATCTGAAAGGCAAGAAAGCTGCTCGGTAGGAAGTGAATTTCAAACTTCCACGCATTGCAGAGGCTGGAAGATGAAATTTTAGCTTCAGCAAAGTTAGTGAGAGTTTTGTTCGTCGATTTATCCAGGGTAGAGTTTAGCCTTAATTCATTGATTATAGGAGTTTATAAGGCAGGATTTGAGCACTACAGGGGACAAAACCCACGAAGGTGGGTGCAGTCCTCCTGCAGCCTGGAAGCTGTTGCTGCTGTGCCCTGAAGCCGCCTCCATCAATCCCACAGCCGGAGGAGCGTCCAGCATGAGCCGATTTCTGGGACAGCTGCAGAACTGGCAGCCGGGAGAGGAATGAGTCCTAAATTGAAAAAGTCTCTGTTCCCTTCATGCAGTTATGGCTCTGCCTGCAGACGTGTCAGGCGCTCCATAATAGATGATTGGGAGCCGTTAGCACCCCAGCAGATGTGCTCGGAGCCGTTTGGATTCCTGTTCAAAGCCAAGGCACAGGAATGTTGTGTGCGTGCGACCGCCGCAGAGAGGGATTTCCATGATTTATTATGGGGCTCTTGTGCCGCTTACGTGGGGGGAATGCTTTACCCCAGCGTGTCCTGGAGGGAGGGCCCTAAGCCCATTTCAAGTCAGTCGTGGACTTCTCTGCTGAATTCAGAAAAGCTGTGCTCGGTGATTAAATTCTTCTAATCCTTTCTAAGGTTGATCCGTGTGAGCAGCTGTCCAGGCTGAGGTTTTATTAGTTAGTATGAGTACAAGAGAATCCATCCCGAACTATTTGTGGCTGGGAGGGTATTTTGGGCTGTTTGGATGTTGTGTTTTGAGCAAGGGCTGGGCTTTGAACCCAGGCTGCTAAACATGTGTGTGAAAGACGGATCTTGCAGAGCTCCCCAGGGCCTTGCAGGCGGTTTGAGCCAAGACCAGGTACCGTACAGGTTGGCTTAACCTGTCCGCCGTGCATATGGATGCTGAAGTGTTCAAGGAATGTCCCTTAGCAGTGTTCAAGAAATGTGTAGATGAGGTGCCTAGTGATGTGGTTTAACAGGCAAGGTGTTGAAGGGCTTACGGTTGGGCTCAATCTTGAAGGTCTTTTCCAACCATAATGATTCAGTGATCAGGGCCTCCGTGCATCTGTTGAGCATTTCAGTGCTTTCTGCATTAAAGCCAACATTGTGCATGAGGCTGAGTGTGGATTTGTCTTCTCCAGAGGCCCTATCTTGGTGTATAGATTAAAAAAAAAAAAAAAGGAGGGACAAAAGCAGGGAAGATGAGGCAGATGCTGGAGAGTCCCAGGGCTGTGTGCAGGAGGCCGAGGCGCTGCTCTCCACGCGCAGCCCTTCGACTCGCTGCATCCTCGGTCTTTGCCCTGGCGCCGTGGGCGCCCTGTCCTCGGGTGCCCGGCGAGGATCCACCTGGCTCCCTGAGGGCTTCAGGGCTCTGCGTTCCCACACAGAGACCTTCTGCAGGGGCGGCGGGGAGAAATCGCCCTGTTTCCTCCCTGGCCCCTTCATCTTCAGTTGCCTCTCTCCTGAGTGGAAGTGCGGAGCGCTGCGGTAGTGCGGGTGCTGTTACGACTTAGAGCCCGTCATTCCAGCCCTTCTCTCCCGGCTTCCCAGCTGTATCGAGTGCATCCGTTGCAGGGAAGTGGGAGAAGCTTCATGTAGTGAACCTCTCGGACTCCATCAGCTTTCATTTTCCTAATGAAAGATTGGATTCAAAAGATGAAAACCTGAAGGCATCCACCTGCAACTGGGATATTTCTCAGAGCAACCAGGATCTCCTTAATGGGCACATACAGCTGCCACTCAAAGTGGAAGTATTTGATTTCTCCATAAAATTAGATCCCACGTTCAATTCTCAGTAATGCGAGCGTAAGACTTCCAGTAAAGACATTTTCTTTGGCAGAGATTTTAACATCTCCCAGCAGATACAATCTAATTGCACTGCAGCAGCTAACTGTTGTCTTATCTCTAGTATGTAAACACGTGCTCAGTAATTAAATTATTGTGGAAGCTGCAGTGTATCAATGGTCCATTACAAGATGAGCTGATAAAAAGGAGGATGTGGCTCTGCTGCCTTCCCTGCAAACCCAACCTGACGTGTCTGTGACGGTCCAAGACTTGGGAACTTGGTGCTTTAGAGTGTGTTCCAACACTTGGCACACGTGGCATTTCCAGGGCAGGTGACCAGCTTTTCCAGTTGTTGTTTTTAAAGGGCAGTTCTGGGAATCCGGGTGTGCCGTGGTGGTGACATCTGTCCTTTGCAGCCCCTCGCTTGCAGGTCCAGGTTGTCTCTTTCCCGCTCCCTGTCCCCCTGTGCGCGTTGTCCCCTCCGCGCTGCCCGTGTGACACCACCCATCCTACCTCTGGGAGAATTAACGACTATATTAATTTCTTTGTCACCTGAGAGCTTCTCTGCAGGGAGTCTTAACATGTGATTAAAGAAACCGGTTAAAAACAGCTTAGGAAGCCGGATTAGATACATGATCTCTTATTATGTTTCTTTTTAGCTGACAACTCCGTGAAAGAAGGGGGCTCTGGATTACACTGGGAAACATCAGAATTGACAGGAGTGTTTTCTGACTGTTAGGCTTAGTGGTGTCATGAACGATTTTAATCAGATTTAAATGGTGGCAAACATCACAGGCTTAATGGATTTCAGCTTTATTATTGGAGCTTTACTTTGAAGCAATTTGGATTTTCAGCTGTGAGCCAGCAATGCAAGTGTGTTCGCGATGACATTAAAAGCAACTGCAATCCCAGGGACTGACCTTGCATTTCAATGCTGCATTTCTATGTGTGGGGACAGAGCTCGCCTTCTCATCAAACTCCAAACCCAGATGTTGTTAAGCTCTGCTGCATGTTCTTTCCACAGACACAAGGTGTATGGCTCTGTTTCACATGTCGATCCCCAGCAGCTGAGTAGCTGAACAGATATTTTCCATTTCAAAGCTTTTGTAGCAGCTCCAGATGAAGCAGATGATAATACACTCTTGCAGTGGTCTGTCGAGTTGGTTGGTTTGTTTTTTTGCGCTTGGCTTCAACCTCAAAGATATCCTAAGCGTGATCTGAAATGGCTCTGCCCTTCCTTGTAGAGGCGATGGGCTTCTCCACGGAACTCCCCGGGATTTGCACTGCTGTCCACGGCCGTCGCCCGCACGGCAGCGAGGAGGAGAGTTTCCTAAAACGTGTTTGCCTTGGCAGTGAGGGTTGGTGATGGGGGACGAGCTCGTTCCTCTGCTCCCGCAGGTCGGCTCCAGCTGAATTTCTCAGTCAGAGAAGTCACCGTTTCCTGACGTTGCTCGGGGCAGCTGGGGCAGCTGCTCGGTGCTCCCCTAGGTAGATGGGGAGGAAAGAGGAACGTAGGCAGTTTTCAGGTTCCTATTAGAAGCAGCGTGTGGCTTTGTTCTCTTTGTCAGTAAAGGGAAAGGCTGCTCTGCTGTGGCTTTTCTGCCATCTGAAACCACCAACACGAGGTTTCAGGTACTTCCAGCACTGAACTGAACATTAATAACGATGTTTCCCCTCCGAAGGCCGAGGAGATGTCCGTGGCACGGTATCTCAGTCACGTTTGAAGGCCTGCCTTTTGGTGTGATGTAGCTCTTCAAGCACTAATTGCCTTTGATTAAGTCAATCATTTGCCGAGCGAGTGGGTTAATTGGGTATTGTGGAAGCTATCAATCTAATCAGCTGCTTGCACCCGTAGCCGAGGCGCTGCAATGCAGCAGGACAGTAATTGTTTTATGAGCTCCTGGAAGGCAGCAGAGGCAGACTGCATGGCAACAGGAAACCCTTTTCTGCAAAATGGCCTTTAGGAAAGGTAATTTGCATGTTAAATGCTCATTAGGAGAGGACTGATTGATTAAGAGCTGGGAAATTCAGCTTCTTAAAAATCAGTGTGCGCGCAAGGCAGTGGCTGATGTTGGGCACGTGGGCAGCCCTGGGACACGTTAGCTGAGCCAGGAATGATGTGAGGGGCTGAAGGGCCAGCCCGGGGTGGCATCCGGAGGTGTCCTGCTCTAGCAGGCGCTCCGGTGCGTCCCCAGCTTGTCCCGCCTGCGCTTCCCGGGCAAAGACACCAGCTGGCCGCAGGATCACCCAGAATTTGCTCATTGGTGCCACGCTGAGACTTTAGTTTGCAAAGCACTGCACTGCGCTAGGGCAGTAGCAGTTCTTGGTTACTTCTCACCTGGACTTGCAGCTTGGTTAGCAGGACAAGGTCTGTGTCCCGCTAGCAAAGCTCTGAGGTCCCCTCTTCCTTCTGCTTCCTTCCTTCCTTCTGAACGCTGACATCTCCAGTGCACTGGGATGCAGATAGACACAATACCTGCCCTGGTGAGCTTGGAGTAAACGGTGTGTGTATTTACTCAAGGGGACTGTACAGTATTTGCAAGGACGTTATGAGCTATGGCCAGGGAAGACAACGTCGATGGTATCATGCAGCAGAGCCCTGGTCCAGCTGACCCTGCAGGCTCTCAGCTGGCTCATGGAGGCTCCATCGGTCCCTATTTCTTGTGTCTGGACAAATAGTGGCAATTCTCCCTTGACAAGAAGATTTTTTCATCAAATGTTTTAATTTTTGATTGGAATGAAAACACTTTAAAAAAATCAAATCAAAGCCACTGAAATGTTTTGGTTATTTTTTGGTGGCCCAAAGGTGGCCCAAAGGCTTTCCACCTTTCTGTGGAAAGAAACTGTGTTTATAACCTACAGCAGTTAAACCAAATAATTTAAACTGATGCAGCAGGACAGGAAGTTTACAGCTTTTTGCAACAGCGTCAACACTGGGCATGTGCTGCCGCCTTGGTCCAGCTTATTGCTTTTTGGGCAGCATGGCTTTTTGTGAAGGAATTATTCTGCAGTCTCCCTCTGCTAGAAGGAGGATGCGACATTTGGTGTCACTTGTAGTCTGATATGTCAGGGATTCTCCAGTCAACTGCCTCAAATAATTATGCAATTCCTCAACCTCGCAGAAAAAGTAGAGACATCATCTGCAGTCAGCACCTACCTACTGCTCTAGTTTAATTAACATCTTATGATAATATTAGCAGACTGCGAGGCTTCTGACACGCAGCAGAAGCGGCAATATATCTTCTGTAATTTTAGCAGTGAAGTGATGTAGTTGCATTTAAATCTTCCTGTTCATCTCCAAAGCTGTGAATTGAGGTCACAGCACTTTGCTTGACTACTCAGAGGAAAGCAAATCTATTTCTGTAGGTGGAGGTGCCCAGCCCAAACTCCATAAAAATATGTGATTACATGTACCAATACACTCTTTTTTTTCCTCTTTTTTTTTCAGCCTTCAATTTGTTGTCTTGCAGTGAGACCTGAAGGAAAGAATCAGAGTGCTCTGTGGCTTTGTGCTATGCTCTCCTTTGGGTGTATTAATATGCTGCTCCTAAAAGCCTTGCACCAGGCTTAATTTTACTGCTGAGGTTGGAACTTCATAGGAACAAGCAGTTCTGATACCTGTTTGCAGGTGAACTTGCAGAACAAATGTGCTGAGAGGACTGAGCAGATGTGGTTTAATCTCAGGTTTATAATGTTTTCCTGGAGATGACAGAAGGAAAAGTCTGTGCATAAATGTTCCTTCAAGCCACTGAATCCGATTGTCCCTCTCTCACAACTTTTCTTTTTCTCTCTAGGAACAAAACCTTGAGACAAAATATTGGTTCCAAATTCTCAGAGAGGAAAATAAATCATTAACTTAAAAGCCACTGCGGTGGCTTTTGGAGGTGGGGAAGGCTTTAAAGAGGGAACCTGAGCAAAGCGCTGGGGAAGTTGGAAGAGGGTGTCTGTCCTGGCCAGACCATCCTTCCCGCTGCTTCCTCGTGGCTCCCACTGGTGCAGAGCGGAGAAGTCAGGCACGACAGAAGGAAAACCCCTTTTTCCCTCAGAAGTCCCTACCTGGGGTTCAGACACAGCAGTCCTGAGCTGACCCAGGGCCCTCTCATGGTTTCCTTTTGGTGAAGCAGTTCAGTGACCTTGTTTTCTTTCCCCAGTAGAATTTTAGCTGCCGTTTGACCTTGGAAACTATGTATTGGCTCAAAAATACCCGTTCTGGCTGGGTGGTTTCACTTGATACTAGGTCCCTATTATTACCTAACTTTGTCACAACTGCACAGTGTTTTTTTTTTTTTTCATAAACGTCACAGGTTTGTGCCAGAGCTACCATCAATTTTTCTTCTTGGCTGACAGCTTAAGGGCTGCAGAAAACTCAGTGCCTGAGGAGCCATCGCCTCAACCCAAGAATAGTTTCTTTAAACTAAGCCCAAGGATCAGGACCCGCAGCTCTTCATCGGGTGGGTGCTTGTGGTCAACCCCTGCCCTTTGAGAAGGGAAAGGGATGGGTGGGCAGGGCTGAGCTGGGTACCATGAGCAGAGCAGCCCTCGTCAAGGCAAGGTCCGAATTTGGCCAAAAGTCTTGCAGGGATGAGGAGAGCTGGTTTAGGTAGACACTGGGCATCATTTCTGCTACCCGTCTCTAGCTATTTTCAAGTTTTTCAGGTCCAGACATTGAGGACATGTCTTGCCGACAAGCTCTTTGCCTGGGGAACCTGGGTGAGTTCATGTGCAGTTCAAGTCCAATCCATCACGTCTCGCGCTTAGCCGTGTTGACAGGGGTGCAGACAGCAGACTTGGGCAGGGCAGCTCCTGAGCACACAGCCCTGAAGGAAGGAAGAAAGAAAAGAAAGAAGCAAAAGGTTTATGAAGATCTGCAGCTGAGAATGGCAAAATTAGCAACTGGCTTTGTCAGAGCAGCCAGGAGCTCTTTTGCAGAGACGATCATTCTGAAGGGAGGTGGTGTGTGGACTAAGGAAAGGGATAGTGCTTAGGGTTTTGTCTTCTATTTCTCACTGGGAATGGAGTTCACATACTGTGTTTTGCCACAAAGAGTTGGAAAGAAGAGGCGAAAAGGATAAAAATATCCCTAAATGGGAGGGCAAGCTGAGGTTTCCAGTTTGACTTTGACACTGGTGCGTGGGTTTGTCCTGGGAAGGTCACCAAGTCTCTGTGTGCTTTGTGTGAAACCCCTCTGGTGGGGGAGAAGCTCCTGATCAGAGCCACTGTCCCCCACGGATCTCCCAGGGCTTCAGATCCCCACAAAGACAAGCATTAATTCACCCCGTGGACGTGGTGAGGGGCCTGGGGCATCGCTCGGTGCCCTTTGTGCTCCCTTCTCAGGTGCTGCTGCCCTTGGTTTGGTTTAGTGCCTTTCCTGGCTGCTCGAATGGCTGCTGCCCCTTGCTCAAATTTTGGAGTGGGATAATTTAGATAATTCTTCTTGCTGTGCACTCTTCTTCCTGATATTGCAAGTGTTGCCTGTGAGTTGTGTCTTCTCAGCAGAAGCAAACTATATGACAAGGCTGTAGCTTGAGTTTGTGTGGGGTTGAATTCATCGTTTAGTTGACTAACTTGGTAAGTTCTGCCCTTAGTTTTGGTGAAGTCTTTGGGAAGCAGTTGGGAACGAGCTCCCCTAACGGGTCTGGTGGCGTTTGAGCGTCACGAGGGCGTCAGGGCTGCGCGGCTGTCGCCAGCCCCAGCGAGCCGCCGTGGGCAGAGCAGGGTGGCCCCATGTTTTACGTGCAGCTCTGCCACAGCAGGCAGCCCACACAGAGCACCAGAGCGAAGGAAGAGCTGCCAAGAGCTTTCAGCCCTCCCACCACTTGCATCTGCAGCACGGCTGCTGGGAGCGGTGCCGCGTTCCAGCAGCCTCGTGCGCGCCTCGGATTTACGGTGTCCTCCACGGTGAGCATCCACCGTCAGCAACGGCCTTTAGCAGCGCCTCTATTTATGCCACACACCAGGGGCTTTGTGTGACAGCCAGGAAAGGCCTCTTGGAGGAGCTGCGGGAAACGTTGGGCTTCGTCCCTGCAGGCAGAAGCAGCAGGTATTGGCAATCAGCAAGGCCATGGTTAGCTAGCTGGGCACCTTCGGCTTTGTTAGCAGCTTCAGCACTTGTCTGGGTCTCCCCTTTCTGTCTCTTCAAATTTTTAAATGTGTGTGTGTGCTTTTTATATTTTTATTTGGCTTTAGGTTTTCCTCACATGGAAACATTTTGCGCAGCCCATACCAAAAGAGTCAGCATTGAGGGAAGGAAGATTGCACTTTCTTTCTTTCTTTCTTTCTTTCTTTCTTTCTTTCTTTCTTTCTTTCTTTCTTTCTTTCTTTCTTTCTCTCTTTC
>JAVCKT010019951.1:12118-24374 GCA_032273925.1 Rhynchotus rufescens | reverse complement strand
GACCTAGCAGCCATCTATCAGGAATTTTATGGAAGCGAGATCATAACAGAAAGCACAATTACTGACTGTACCTACCTACTCTTTCTTGAACTGTAAGTTGAGTAGCCTTGTCTAGATTTTTATAAGTGAAACTCATGCAGGAAAATGCTGATAATCCCCTTGGAAATGCCAAGTCAGAAATCGAAGCACTAGGTCCAGCAATACAAACTTCCTACTAACCCTCCTAAACTGCAAGGCACCTGAATTGTCAGAAAGGCTGCAATACAAATTGAGACTGTTTGGTGACTGTGAAACTCGTGATTACAACACAAGCTCAGCATCTTAGCTGTTCAACAAACCTATGTGTTTAGCATACTTATGTTTTTATGAGTGAGCAGCTGTGTCTTGAAGTGCTGTGGCATCTTGGCCTCTTAGTAGTATGATTCTCACATTTTGAAGGAAGAGTATATCTTCTGAAGCAGATGGCTTGCTTGTGCTGTGTGCAAGATCCTTTTAGGTCCAAGCAGAATACATGGAGCTGGACATCAAAACTCAAAGACTTCTCATTTTGGCAGTGTCTGCTTTTGAATACCCTGGCCAGGCTATCTATATTCTTTACTTCAGTGAATTACCAATAGTCATACAGCATTCATAAACACTGGAAATGGCCTCAAATTAAGGACTGCAGTGAAATTTGTTACTTCGCTCATGGCAGCTCTTAAAAATGTATATATTAACAACCAGCAAGGAAATTTAAAGTGTTCTAGTTCGTAATAACTCACATAGTATTTGCCATACGCAGAATTCAGAGGCCTTGAAATGAACTACTTACCAAACTTAATGCCCTTAGATGAATCATGTTAATATTTGAAGCATTGTGTATATTTTTGCAGGCACGGAGAAAGACTTGCTGTTGCCAAGGTTAGTTTTTGTTTTTCCTTATAAACATGAATACATGAAGGCAGATAAGACCATCTTACTAAACGTGTTTATTTTCTCATAGCTTTTTCCCACATATGCTGATAAATCTCCATTTCTGGTGGAGAAATTCCATGATTATTTCCTGGGAGGGGTAGATGACATGGCATTTTGGACAAACAATATTTTTGAGCAGACGAGCCATATGCTGGAAAATGGAACCAGGTATAATGGTGTTTCTGTCGATGTGAAATGCAGTATTTAAATTTTGATACCTATTTAATTTTTCTTCCCCAGGCTGGCTGGTCCTTTCCTAGAGCAGGTGCTTTAAATTTTCTCTTGGAAAAAAAATGGATTGTTATAACGCCGTTTACCCAGGTGCATTGGACAGGCCTTAAATTTGCATTTGCTGCGTGGCCACACCACTTTCTACAAGCAAGGCTTTGAGATGGCCAGCTGATGCTAGATAGGGAAGAGCTGGGGCAGCTTTTAAGCCCCACTCAAGGGCTTAGCAAAGCTGGGACCTGAGGTGCTGCCTGGCCTGGTAGTTTCAACTGGGGATGCGCTTTATGTCCAAGAAGGCCCTTCCCAGGAGGCAATGCCTCCGCTCACTGAAGGCAAACAGGGCACCTTTTCCTTGTGCTGAAAGCTCTGGCCCTCTAAAGCTTCGGTTCAAGTTTAGCCTTATCGTGAATAACTTTGTAAGACTACGAGTGGAGCATTAATCCCTCCATTTATATGGGTAATGTCACCGCAGCTATATTTGGGAAGTGGCGTTTGAAAGACTGTGGGACATAAGCTCTTGGGTTTGTTGTTCCAAAGTGTCACTTTAAATAAGCGATTTACATTAATAGAATTAGCAGGATATGCCACAGTAAATTTCATTTAAGGTTATATAATGACATGCAAAATTCTTATAGATCCTAAGTAATTCCTTAAAGCCATTAAAATAAATAACTAAGAAGCTTTTAAGTTTTAGAAGGGTCTGTTGAGAAACTTCTAAGAGAAGAATTGCTGAGGGTAAAAGTTGTATTTTTAGTTGTGCTTTCATAGTGGGGAAAATATTCAAAGCACATTTTTAATATTTCCTTAGTGGCTGCTTCCTGCCCGAGAACCCTCTGTTCATAAAATGCACAAGTGGACACAAGAACAGCTACATGTAAGTACAGCCCTGAAGGCTCAAAGGCCTCCTGATGAGAGAAGAGTCTTCCACTAACATGGGCACTGAGTCATTGACAATTGGAGGTCAAGACCTCTGGGTGCTTTTTTTTTTTTCCATTTAATTTCCCGGATTCTATTTTTTTTTATGCTGTGAGATATGAGCTTTTAGCTTTGTGTTTATACCTTGGTCAAATTTTTTTCAGAAGAAAATGTGCAAGAAATGTCCATGTTAAAAACTGACAGTTCCTCAGAGTCAGTAGATTTGCAAGGGTTACAAATTGCAGCAAAATTCTGGTAAATGTGTGGGGCTAATGCATTTATGTGTTGGGGAAGGGTGGTTTTAGGGAAATGTAGGAAAATTGAAAGATGAATGTAAAGGATAAAATATTAGGTGCCAACAAGTCAGAGTTTCTGCTTTTTGAGAGAGGGAGTAAAAATTCATGAATGGCTCTTAAAGGAGTTTTTTATACTTCTGTTTTGGCAATAATTTCAGCACGTGAATTCGAGACAGGCATTAGCATAAATGAATAGTTTGGTCTGCAAGAAAACTAATTTTCCTCTTTTCTTTCATGTTGTCAGAGCTCTAAGAATATTGATGATGAACAAAACGCTCCATATAAATGATGTTGATGATACTAGATTTTGTAAATGTCGTAAATGTCTGGATATTTACCAAGCGCAGGCAACCCATAAATCCTATAAGTTTATTGGGGCTTAACTGGTGCCTTTTGATAACTCCCTTTATATATGGGAGAAATGTCTATCTGGCTGCATGCAGTCTAACAATCGTGCCGTTCTTAGTTTTGTTGTAAAATACTCAGCCCATTAATGCAGTGTCACTAGTTGTTATTACTGCCTCCTTTCTCTTAACAGGAGTAAGCGACCCAAAAGTGAACACTGCAAGAATACAACTTCTTCTCTTACAGAAGCAATTAAAAAAAATATAACATACACAGAGAGAGGAGTTCACTTCAATATGCAGGCGTGGGCAGCGGTACGTAAATGTGCCAGATGTGTGGGGTAAAATTCAGCTTTGTATATAAGCTGCTTTGATTTCTGTCTGGGATACTGCATGGTGGAGCAGGTCTGTTTATGGGAATAGCAGCCTCTTCATCTGCCCTGATTGTTAGTCTGTGTGCTGACAGGTACATCTGTAAGTACTAAATTATTTTATTTTGCTCATTTTGTAGAGAGATTAGAGTGCATCTTTCAGTATCAAACATGACAGAATGTATCTTTCATATTTACACCTCAGAGAGTCATTTGATCACTATGGGGAGTTAAGAAGCCCCAGCAAAGCAGAGCAGTGAGCAGTTATTCAGTAACGCGCCATTTAGAGCGTAGACATTTCCACCTCTTCCCTAAGTGATGCACATGACCTAAGTCATAGGTGAATGTGGTGGTTTCCACTGACGGTGGCTTGACTTTTGATGTGGTCCATAGATCTTCAGCCTGTTTTTTAACTATCCCTGTGTCTCTTTACTATTTTTGTTTCAGAACTCCCTACGCTTCTTAAACCAGGCTTTCACAACAAATGTATGGAGCGTGTTAGCAGCCCCACATGGCCAGTCTTCTAAGTACATCTCCAAGCCAGCAGCATCATATTTTTTGACTTCACCCTATGCTAGACTTGGATGGTTGGTACTTTTTTGTCTAACCTCTCTCTTCATTTCTGGAAAAAAAATTGAGCAGCCACCAACATATTATTTTTAGACACTTTAGGGCATCAGCCCAAATCAAGCAGTGATCAGCTGTGCCCGAGTGTCTTTGGCTGGCTGGCCAGAACTGCCAGTTGATATATAGGACCTTCTTCTTTCAGACATCGGTCAGACATCATAAGCCTCCCTGTGTCAATACTGACTAAAATTATCTGTAGAGCAAAAATTCCATTCAGATATGAAAGTCATCAGAAAACCTCATTCTCTGGGCGGGGGGGGAAAGTTGTCTTTTTTTGTTACTTTCCTCTTTAGTGAAGGAGTGTTTAGCTCTGTGTGTGATCAAGCATAGACTGGAAGAAACAAAAATTTGAAACATCTCTGGCTCTAGTTCTTGATAATGTAGGAACCTTGTTACCTTTTCTTGGCTGCTGTTAGATGGTTGCGTGGAATTCACTATTTCTCCTGGGTTAATGGCTGGTGATGCCTATTGATTGTTCCAAGAAGAATTGGAAGATAAGTAGGGAATTCAGTGATGGGTTCAGCGCAGCGAGTGAAGCATATTCTCCCCTTTTCAGTGGGACTCTCTCCCTATCTGTAACAGATTGTAACACAATCTTAGCTGGGCTAATGGAAGCTGGACCTTCAAACTCTGAGGTTACCTAGTCCAAGAGAAAAAAAAAATCAATTATATGAAAAACAAAGTGTATATTCTTAGAAAAAAATGACAGGAAAGGCAGATCTTGGCTTACCTGGAAGGAGCAGAAATATTTGCTTCCTGCTAATCTAGTGGTGGTCTGGCAGCTCATGCTGTGGTTTTTTGACTCCTAGGGCCATGATCTCAGCTGACCTAAACCAGGATGGATGGGAAGATGTGGTGGTTGGAGCGCCAGGCTACAGCACACTGGGCCGTGTTCAGATAGGACGGGTCTATGTCGTCTATGGCAGCCGGTCAGGTTTGCCCCCAGAGGACATGGATCTGGATGAGAAGGCAGACCAAGTGCTAGAGGGGCAGCAGGTGAGGGATGAGTCTGGCATTTGTCATTTAATGTCTTTTGCCTGAGTGTATGGTGAATTTTGGCTGAGCAGTAGCACCATTAATATGGGTGAGGTTGTTCATGAAGTGCCCTTCCTGGTCAAAGGATATCAGAGATGCATTTCAAGAAATAAAACTGTTGCTAAAGTCACAGGATCACAGAATCATAGAATAGATAAGATTGGAAGGGAAGGAAGGGAAGTCACAGGAACAGGAAGGGAAATCACAGGAACAATTGAAGCAGTGGTGACCCACAGGTTTACACAGATAAATGGGTAATAGAACACAATAGGCCTTGGGCTGACTGTCTCTGTAAATGACAATCCAACTGGTTTAGTTGCTTGCATATAAGCAAGTGATGCAACTTGCCCCTCTTTCATCTAAAACTATCCCAGGTTAGTTTTATTCTGTGAAAGCTGTGGTTTTGGTTATTTGGTGACTTCTTGCAAAATTATGCATTGTCTTTACTAAGAATATATGTTATTTAAAATATAAAAAGGAAAAAAATGAAAGAGAAAGTGGGGATTTAACAAAATGGTGAATGGCTTGTGAGTGAGAAGCAGGATCAGATGACCTTGTTAGGTAATACAGATGATCCTCTATTGTAAGCATCTTTATTCACAAAGAGGAGAATGAAGAGATATGAGATACATTTTCTTTTAATCTGTTTCTGTGATTACAAACTATGGAGTAACAGCTGCTCCCTTTAAGAGTCTTTTAGGAGTTCACAGTTACAATGCTATTAACAGCACAGATCATACACATAACATCAATGACTGGGAAGAAAAATAGCACAGTGGTATTGGGTTCAATTATCTTGTTCTTTAAATCCCCCACATCCTCAGACGGAACAGTCTGCTCCTACTTGATATATTAGTATGACTGTTATTACTCAGGGGAACAATGATGTTAAGAAAAGCCTAAGAATTTTAAAAAGAGATTTTAATCATCTCTGCTTCTAGTTCTTCCCTGTGCTGGGCACTGCCAAGTGTCCATTAGGTTTGAGGGTAGCACCTTTAAGACCCCTGTGTTGTTTTCACGAGAGCCATCCTGCTTCTCTTAGCTTTCCGGCCGGTTTGGTTCTGCCTTGGCAGTGCTGGACTTCAACGACGACGGGGTGCCCGATCTGGCAGTGGGAGCACCCTCTGTAGGATCTCAATTTCTCACTTACAAAGTAAGACTTTTTTTTTTTTTTTTTTTTTTTCAGACAGGATTGGTTTTATTGATAAAATGAAATGAGACAATTTCTGTTGTTATTCTGGGTGATATTATTATATAAACACAAATATGTGTAATCTTTGGGTGCTTTTACTAGATCACTGATAGCTTTCTGTGCCTAAGTGGTGTTTTCATTTTGCACAATAAGTTTCCAAATCAGATTGCAACTTTGTAGTACTGATGTACTGGAACTTAAGAAATCTTTTATGAGAGGCAAGTGCACCTCTTTTTTTAGGAAGGGTATATGAGCTTCTTTGGCTGCTGTAAAAGGCCAACTGATGATACCAACATTTTGGTATGGACCCTGGAACACGTGCTAACATAATCAAGCTGCAGAGCCTTAACGAGTTGTGCCTGCTAGATGAGCCTATGCAGCAGCATCTGAGCATTCAGGCAAAATAGGTCAATTCAAACCACTTCCATTAAGTTTAAAGCTCTTCAGAAATTCATTCTAACCTAGCTGCCTAAATGAGAGTGCAAATGTTTCTGTGTAGACCCACTAGGTTGGAAAGTTGCATGGCTTCCGTTGTGCCTGGTGCCCCGTGCCGCGGTCTTCAGTAACTGTGGTCAACACTGGAGCCACGTGAACGTTCATGGAATGAACGTAATAGGCAGCATCTTTGTCTGCTCTCCTAGCCCCTGTCCAATGTGTGATGAAAACGTAATTCTCTGCTGAAAGGAGCACGGTGACATTTTGTTTTCACGGTGATTTTTGTTTCGTAAGCCTGGTTGTAAGAGTTGTCTGGTTGTAAGAGTGTCTGCCACAGCACAGGCCTTGGGGTGGGAAAGACAGTGCTGTGAAAAAATGCAGGTGTGTGAACAGCCTTGGAGAGTTGTTTCACTCGCTGGTGCTTTGTCTTGGACTTCATTCCTGGCCCTGGCTCTCATTCTGTGTTTTGCTTTTCCCACTATTTTAGGGTGCTGTATATGTGTATTTTGGCACGGAGGGAAGAGGCTTGGGATCTCAACCAGACGTTACCATAACTTGCCAGGTAGAGTGGTTGGAGTAACGCAGGGCTGAGTTAGCAGGGAATGAGGGGAAGGGTGTGGGGCTGGGGGCTTAAAGAACAAATGTTGAAGCAGGCTTTGGACTGCAGGCTTGGGAAGGGAGTGTGCTGGGTGTATCACTGGGGGTGGTGCAGGCAGCTGCAGGTTGTTTGGGTTGGTTGGTTGTGGGAAAGCCTTCTGTGCTGCAGTGCAGGGAAAGGAGCAGGGTTTGGTAAGGAAGCTCAGCTTGCCAAAGGTAAGTGTGACTAAGGTGAGAGTGTGAGAAGTTAGTCTGGTCAGCAGCATGAAAAAGTAGCTCTCTAGAAGAAAATGGCTTTATTTCAGAATTGGTGGCTTAAAGTGCATTTCAAGCTTGAACAAACTGTTTCTTGCAGTATTCCTACTGTAACCTTGGTTGGTCCCTCCTGGCAGCCGATGTTAATGGGGATGGAAAGGCTGATCTGGTGGTTGGCTCCCCGTACGCGCCTGGCGGTGGGCAGCAAAGAGGATTTGTGGTTGCCTTCTACTCTTTTTTCAACAGAAGTGCCCAAGGTAACACCTCTTGTGTAAATTAACCTTCCCACACCTTGTATGGCTGGAATTTTTTGTTCATAATTATAGGATAATTCAGGTGGAAAGGGACTTAAGGAGGTCTTTAATGCAGCCTGCTGCTTAAAACAGTTATGAAAGTTAGATGAGGTTGCTCAGGGCTTTGTCTGGTCAGGCCTTGAAAACCTCCAAGGCTGGAGACTGCACAGCCTTTCGGACCCACTGTTCAGTGGTGTGGCCGTCCGTATGGGAAGAAAAATATCTCATAGCCAGCATGAAGCCTCTCTTTTTCTCAGTTTGTGCTCATTATCTCTTGCTCTCTCACCATCTGTGGGGAAGACAGAAGCACAGAGAAGTTGAGAACCTCAGTATGCTGTGAAGAGCCTGTCTCTGTTTTCTTCAGAATCCCTTTGTGGGCCCTGGCAGGCTGCTGGTGGGGCCTCTCAAAGCTGCTCTTCTCCACGCTGAGCAAACCTGGTTCCCTGAGCCCCTCTGCACAGGGCAAGAGCTCCAGCCCCTTGCTGGCACTGTGCTGAGCTTGCCCCGCTTTATCAATATCTTTCTTGTACTGAAAAGCCAGGTCTGTTTTTGTGCCATTTGCTTTTCTTACCCCCATCAGGACGTTGAAGTCCCCTGTTCCATGGCCACTGCAGCCAAGGCTGCCACTGACTGTGGCATCCCCAGCAGAGCAGCTCAGCTGTGTGGCCCCTCTGTTGTACAGAGACTTTCTTGGTGTCTTTTTGTTTTAATTTCAGTTCTCTGTCAGGAAAGCTTGCACTGCCGTCTTGGAGTTCTTGAATGGTTTAGGTTCAATGCTTTTTTTCAAAGTTCAGTTAAAGAAATTTAATTAAAGGGTTTCTATTTAGTAATAGGGTCTCATGAATCAGATAAAGCTTCAAATTCTTCCTTATTTATAAGAAATTTATCTTTGTATTTGACTAATAAAGGAAATTATAGAAACTCTAGTGTCTTGTGTAGTAAGGAACTGCTTTTTGGTGAAATGATGAAAATGGCAATGGATTCAGCTGCATATGGGCAATCCTAAAGGGGCTGGCTGGTCTTTCTTGGAAGTCTGCAAATGCATCATGAGTTTTTATCATTCCAGGAGCTCCTTCACGTGGCCAAAGGGGAATGCTACCAGTGAATACAGATAATGGTTACAGGTGATGAGGATTGTTGTGAAAGAGGGAGGAAATGCTGCCTGTAAAACTACATAAAGTTAACAGGATGTGGGAAAGGATATACAGCTATCAAAAGGCTCATTAGGATATTTAAGTTTTCCAATAATTTTTTTTCACCTTATTCCACCTTATATGAAGTTAGAAGCCACAAGGAAAATATCTTTAAGTTTTGAAACACTGACAACTGACATCTTTGCAAAATCTAAACACAGCATCAATGATTTGAACTACAGCCAGGAGTATTTGAAATCACTTTTCTCCTCTCTTGAAGTGTTGTAAGTTCTCATAAACAGTTTCAGTCTTGTCCTGTTACTTACAAGAACTGAACAATTTAGAGCGGGTCGGTCTGCTGGCTTGTTCATACTTGCTTCTAGAAGCTGGAAGCTTCCTGTAGACCTGCACTGCTTTAGAGGCCAGCTGCACTGAGCAGCTGCTATAGCTACATGCTGAGTATTATTCTGCACTTGTTTTACCTACACCAGAGTAGCTGCTTCCATAGCATGGAGAGTATAACTTTCCTTAGAGAAACTTCTGTTCCTGGAACAAAAGGCCAAAGGCTTCTGGAGGTTGCAGCCTCTGCACATCAGGTTGCAGCCAGATTTAATTCTTTTGTTTTCCTGCAGGCCTGCTCTCAGTCGAGGATGCCGACTGGATGGTGAAGGGGGAAAAAAACTATTCTTGGTTTGGCTTTTCGCTGGACAGCTGTCAGCTGGAGAACACGACACTGCTGCTCATCGGCAGCCCTGCGTGGAAGCGTTGTGTTGGGTGGGTTATGTACTCTGGCTGCTCTCTTTTTCTTCCATCCTGCCCAACTTCTCCTACACTGATTGAGGGTTATAATAGACAAGATTCCGGCTTTTTAGAAAAAGTCTTCTTTGGTCATACTTAATATTTTTTTTCATTAGTATTTTTACCTCTTACCCCTCTTCGTTTGTGTATGTAAAGGGTCTTTTTTGCTGGGAGGAATAGAAGAATTTTCTTGAATATTTTCTTGAGGGGAGAGTACAAAAATGCTAATAATAAGCATGCCTAAAATAACTCTAGAGTTACATTTATTTTGAGATAGCGTTTTTAGCAGCAAACTTAGTGCAAAATTTCATTGGCTGATGAGGAAAGGGAAAGAGAGACAAAGCCCTAAGTGCGCCAAATTTATCAGGTTAAAGCAAGAATGGGAATTACTAAAATAGATTTCTAGGATTTTAGCAGCCAGCATTATCCTAAGCTAGAAGGGGAATGTCCTTTAAATGAAGAAACACTGGCTGAATCTGTAAAAGAGATGTGTTGCTGTGTACCAACATTATTTTGCACTCTCTCCAAGCTGCAACTCCTTCTCGGATGCCGGGCAGAGCGTTGGGAAGGTCTATGGCTATAAGCCACCAAGCACAGAGCCCTGGTTCGCAGTGATGGGCCACAAGGTAGGACTTTGTCTCTGGGATGGAGCCTTGTGAGTGACTGACAAGCATTGCTCTGTGGGAACCACAGGGCTGTTTTGACATCTAACAGGACATGGGCAGATTGGGAACATCCCTTGCCAGTGGTGTCATATCCATAGCTGGGATCACCAAGACTGTTTTGGTGGTGGGTGCACCTACCACAGGTATGTCACTCTCAGAACTGTAAATTGCTCCTACCGTGGGTTGTCTGCTTCTGAAATGCACAAGCAGAGCACAGAAACAAAGTTAACAGTTTTTAAAATTGTAATAGCCATTAAAAACTTATATATAAGTAATTACTGTGAGATTCTGCTTGTAATCATCTGCAAATGCCTTGCACTTTTCAGTTTTCTGTAATATAGAGCTTCAGCTGTAATACTTTCTTTCCTTCTTCCCTGACCTTGCCTCTATTAACAGCTTTGTTACCTGTTATTCTCTGTTATTTGTGTAGTAGTGATTTGTTAATACCCTACATATTTCTTGAAATTGAACGAGGCAGTGTTTTGTCCTTGCTATAGGAGTGGGCAGGAAGGAATTGCATGAGTCAAAATGTAAAACTCTAATATCCACCCTTTAACTTGCATGCATTGTTCCACAACTACTCTTATTAAGAGGTTGCTTCTATGCTAATTTGTGTCAGTCATATAACCCTTGGCCCTTGTTCCAGACTACATTAATTTGTGCATGTTATGTAATGCTGTCAGTAATGCTGGTAATAACAATAATGTCAGTAATGCTGTCAGTGCCTTCCAGGCCCTGAGCCTGAATTCCTGTGATGTCTGATGCTGTATTTCCTTTATTTTTTTTCCCTCAGACAGCTTTTTTAGTTTGTCCTTTATATCCACGGTGCTGCACCAAGCCGGGCTGGCGTTCATGTATGAGCTGAGGGAGAGCGCCCAGCCTTCCCTGCTCAGCATCTTCAGCGGGGACAGAAGGTTTTCTCGCTTCGGCGGGGATGTTTTCTTAAGTGATCTGGACAACGATGGCCTAGGTACAGCTTAATGAATCTAGGTTACAGAGGTGGCATGTTTTACACTGGGCAGCAGGAAGACCAGTCACCTACAGACATGGTGGCTTCATCAGTTGGCTTGTAAAAGTAATTCCATGGTGCCTTTCAGGGGACACCCCCAAAGTCCCAAACACTTTAGGCACAAATTGAAACATTCTAACTACAGTCATTAATAGGATCTATGGCATCTAGAGATACGTAAATGCCAACTCCGTGTTTTGATGTAGCATGATGTCACTTCTGGTGTGTTATGCTGTCCCGTAACGAATGTTTGCAGATGAAATGATTGTGACGGCCCCGCTGCGAACTAACGAGATCACCACGATCCTGCTCGGCGGGGAAGCTGGCCGCGTCTACATCTACAATGGGAACCAGACGACTGCCTTGGATGTGACAGGTCATTGCAGATCATGGATATCTCCCTGTCCTGAGGACTGGGTAAGAAAACATATCAGTGACATCAGGAGATGAGGGCATAAGGACAACTAATAAATTACATCCAATGAACTAATAAATTACATCTGAGCTGACGTGCTCAGATTTGGTTTCAGAAACTGAAGGTTACGCATAGTTCTGGAGTAACTTGGCTGCTCCTGTTTGTTGTTGAATTAGTTTGCTGCTCAGGGGCCCAGGTTATTGCGTTAGGCTTCCACACCATAAGCAGCATGGTTCTTCCAAGCCCCTTACTGGCTTTTACTTCTTTTTTCTTTCAGGCTCAGTATGTCCTGATTTCTCCTGAGGTGGGTGACCAGAAGACCAACTGTTGAGTTCTGGAAAGGAAGAAATTGAACTTTTAAAACCAGTAATATTAAACAATCAACTTTGTTTTATAGGAAAGGTCAAGATTTGGGAGTTCTGTTATTACTGTGAAATCTGAAAGAAAGGTAAGAAAATAACTGCTGCTTTTTGCTTGCTGACATCTTTCCATCTCACTTGCATGTGTCAACAGCTTACAAATCCTGTTTCAACTGCTTTACTTAGTTGATCAAGTTTTCCTTTAAGTTACTGTCTGACCTGGTAACTGAAAACATATCCTCGGTTGATGAACTACAGAGTTACCTAAGTTTTGGTAGCTGACACCTGGATTGAAAGAGATCGCTTTGAAGTGGTGTGAAATACAAACTACTTAA
>JAVCKT010019949.1:0-10840 GCA_032273925.1 Rhynchotus rufescens | reverse complement strand
AAACTCTTAAATGTGTATTACAAAGATTAGGAACAGGAAACTGACACAGGTCAAAGATGTCTGTATATGTCTGTATCAGATATTAGAAACCCTTTGCATTGCTCCTAGTGATACAGTGCATGGTTGGAAGAGCTTTCAAGCCTTTCATAAAAAGTTAGATGAGGTGGGTATAGGCTTGTTTGGCATAGTGTACTTTATACTGAATGCCACTATTAGTTAAGGAAGCTGTTTTTCACTTGGTATGCATTTGTTTGTCTCTGGCAATAGAGAAGCCCTTAGGATTCAAAAACTTAATTGGCTTATTGATGTTTTGGTGAAAATAACAAAGAATACTTAGTATAAGTGGTGTGTGTTCTCCCCCTCACCAACTGCATGTAGGCAAATGCATTCTCTTTAGGAAGCTGAGTGTTCACAAGTGAGAAACTGCCTATATCCATTTTCTAGTGTATGTGTGCATGGCAAGAATATTTAAGTTTAATTTAAGTTTAAGTAAGTATAAGTGGAAGGCATATTGTAAAGAAGTGTGCCTCTCCCCCCCCCCCCCCTCCCACCTAGTGATTTTAAAAAAGTCTTATTGAGGTAAGGAAATATGTCCTACAATAAAAGGAATTGTGACTAATTAACATAGATCTGATAGGTTTGAATTGTTGTAAACTCACAAAAGAAACAGTATTTGATGGGGTACTGAGTCATTTGTCATTGAAAGAACACTTGAGTAGTTTTTGTAAGGGTGTATCATGACATATCTAGATTTGCTTAGGAAACTTGTCATGGTGTTCTATTGTACTTTGTATTGTACACTATCAGTGTTTCAGTAACCTAATACCATGATTAAATACAATTTTAAGGAAGAAGTGTGAATGTCTGTCTTGCTGTTTGTTCTGTGTACCCTAGTAATGACATTAATATTTTTCTCCTCCCCCTTTAGAGTTCACAATGACGAATGAAGAACCTCTCCCGAAGAAGGTATGTTTTAAAATACTTGGGTTTTTTTCCCCCAAGTAGTCATGACAACCTGTTAAATTGTGCTTGTTCTGTTCTCTAGGTTCGTCTTAGTGAAGCTGACTTTAAGGTTTTGCCTAGAGATGAGCTGATTCTAAGGTAAAGTAACAAGCAGATTTTCTTTTGCAACATTTTAGTGAATTCTTAATGGAAAACATGTAACTTTTTTCATCATTGCTTGTAGCATCCTTGTTATGATAGCTTTTCATCCTTTTTGTTCTACAATGCTTTGTAAAAATCTCCTTGTTGCTCATACTTTGAAATACTTGAATTGGACAAGTGCTTTTCTGAAGGAGACAGAATCCTGAGCCTTGTTTTTTAGTCCGTGAGTAGTTTTTTTTTTCCCCCGCTTGCAACTTAAAAGGCTTAGGTTGCTTACATTCTTTCCTAGATAATCCAACAAGTCATTTTTAAGCATCAGAAAACTGTTGACTCCTTACTTGTAATGACTTATTGTTCTGATGTGTTCAGATTTTAAAGGTGAAATGTGTTAAAATGAAAATCTCACTCAAAACACACAAAGAACAAACACAAAGAACCTGAGCATTTCTTTTCCTACTATTTAGGGAGAGGAAGCTAGGTGTCATATGGAAGACCATGTTTTAGTTAAGGTTTTAGCTAACCTAACTAAAATCAAGGCTTTCTTCTTCTAGACTTAGCATTTAATTGGATTCTTTTCACCTTTAATGATGGCTTATTCTGTGAGGCAATTCTGGGCTTCCTAAAGAGTTCTTGCAGTGGTACAGGCTGTTTGAAGAAAGGATTGGAAGGCTCTTGGCTCAATATACATGAGAGCACTTAGTCTGAAAAAGGAAACTAGGCATTCAAGGATCATCAGGTTTATCTGCTGGAGTAGCCGGTACATACCTTTTGGTAAAACTTTAGCTCCTAACTTGTGGTATGCCATAAGTTATTAGCATTATTATAGTATATTGAGCTTGATTTAAAAATTGTTGTTTTATCTTTGGGTTAACAAAGACTGAACTGTTGAGAAGGAGGATGCAAGTGCAGTGCTTAAAAGGATCAGCTACTCCCTCTTGTGGGCAGATCAGTGGAGGGGACAGTTTTTTTCTAACTGAGTCTATGTAGTCCTTCATATGTTTAAAACTGCCTTCTGACTTCCCACACCTGAGTATCCCCATACCCAATTATCTAGGTATGGGGATAAAAACCAAGTTCCTGATGAGCCAAATACCAGAGCACAAACTTCTCCAACAGCCTCAGTGACAGAGGGCAAGCAGGTGACTCTTGCTAGTGTCTCTTTTACATATTTTACTGTCACTAAAATGGGCCCAGACCTTCCACCGGAGCCTCCATGCTGGCTGTGTTGATCACACGCTTGCCCATAGAGGATTTTGCATGCAATTGCTTGCCAGTGGGAAAGGAGGTTGTTGTTAAACAATAAGGGGGGGAGAAAAAAGGTGAGATGCGAGCCTGATGTCTAACATTGCTCTATGAAGGAGAGATGTGAGAGGTATGAAGAGGATATATATAATTCTTTTTTAAAGAAATATTGCTTAGTAGCAAAAGTACTTTGAGATTAGATGGTTCAGGCATTTTAGGTCCTTGTCATTTTTGTGTGTTTTATACATGCACACATACATGTGCTCGGGTCCCAGGCTTATCCCTGGAGAGTAGCAAGCTTAGGAGTTTCTAAAGCTAGGCTATTCCTTCCTGGTGTGAAACTCCTACTGAAGTGTCCAAGGCACCTTGTCTAAAAAACAAAGGAAGCTTCTGGCAGTAATCAGTGTCTTAGCCTGCTGCTCTAGAAAAGAGATCAATTTTCACTGTATATTAGAGTGAGACTGTGATGGAATCTGCATAATGAGGTAAAGTAAATCAGTAGCTGAAGTATCTCAATGAAAAGATTTGGTGATATGTAACAGCTATGTTGGCATAGAGTCTTCCTCTTTGTGTAGAGAGGAACTTATTGTGCTCTCAGAAAAGCCCCTTGATTGATTAAACTGCCCCTTGTGCTCAGAAATAGAATTTTAAAAGCCATTTTTGACCCTGCCTATGTTATCTATTTGCATTAACCGTTAACCTTATAGTACCATTACTTTTTCACAGAATTGGGTGCCTGTTAAATGGATTTTTTTTTTTAGCAGAGTTTGGTCTTATCTGTGATTTCTTGTAAAACTTGACATGAATAGTTAAGATTTTGCAGGTTTGTAAGTCTGATTGTAAAGACAGAAAAAGAATGTTAAGTTGTACACTTTGTATTTTATTCAAAGGCATTTCTACTGTTTACAGGCATAGAAAACCATACATTGCTGCTGGATAATTTCAAAATTATGTGGATTTTTTTGGTCAGTGCTTTGGTGGGGCTAATGCTTTCAAAGATATTAGTTTGTAATTTGGAAGACTTGATATTTGAGGTAGTATATAATCTCTGTACAAATTACACTGGATGAACAATTGTTCTACATATGTATTTTTATCAGATCCTGTCCTGTGAATGAAAACTTCACTGTTCTTCTGTGAAGTGCATAGTTTAGATTTGCTTGCTTCTTACTTATATTGTCTGAAAGTGAGCTGGATCCACACATTCAGAAGCTCCAGTGCTTGGCATTCTAGTTGTTCCTGCTTGTCTCATTACTTATAGCTGTGGACTCATTTCCTTCACTCTTGCCATCAATTTCCTTTTTTTAAACACGATGGCCACTTGGTTTGAATATGTTAGAGCTGCTGTGATGGAAGACGAGCCAGAAACAATGAGCAACACCTTTGGTTCATAGCTTAACTCTTGACCAGTATTTGTGTGATGAACTGTAGCGGTTAATCTATAAAAACCTTGAAGCATCCATATCTGCATAAGCAACTCTGATGAAACAGGCAATATTTTAAGTGCTTGTTGAAGGGTTGTGGTCTTAGCAGAGACTTTTAACCAATGTAAACATACAGTAAGTCATGTTTTGAATAGCTTAAGAACAGTTCACCCTCCCACACCCAGAATGCTTGTCACTTCTTACTGGAGGAAAAGGACTGCAGAGCTGGTCGTGAAAAAATGGATGCTCCAGGAAAGCTAGCTACCTTTGAAAGTGAAATTTATAGAAGTGTTTGGAAGCTGTCATATCTTCAAATCAGTTTCTGGCTAACAGTAATATATTGGGTGAATGGAAGGAGTTATTTGATATTACTTCCAAGTTACCTTTTACTCCTGGTGAGCTTGCAAGTGCTCCCTGAATGTTAAATTAGTTTCTCTGCAGTCTCACTATTTTTTGTACAGTTCTGTGTCTCTGCTCTGCAGCAACTTACAAGTAGCATTTTAATGAAATTGTTCAGCTTCTCAGTGATCTGCTGACTGGACAGTGACATGAACAACCCTGGCAGATCAGCACCAAGACTGATTGATACAGATTTGGTAGAAGAGTGGCTGGCTTTAACTTTCCTTAGTTCCCTGATACCACTGAGCTGTGCCAAGCTCTATGCGGATGTGTCATATGGGAAATATGGGATAAAGAGGACAGGACAACTCTAAGCTTGTTTAAAGCAGTGCCTTGTTAAGTATGCACAGTTGCAGTCTGTGATAGGTGAAGAGTGCTCTTTCTTGCCTGTTGGAAAGAAAGGCTTAAAATTTAAGTCTGCCCAATAAGTCGTGATTTACATTGGATAAAAATATATGGAAATTCTCAAATAGATTAACTGTTCCTGTGTCAGTATAAGAGTCTACTTAATGTTTGCTTTTTAAAAACATTTCAAACTAATGCAAGTATGATGTTCACATGATCTGGGTGGCAGGGTATTGCTTTCAAGAAGGAAGGAAGAAGTTTATCTGGGAAGAAGTTTCCCAGGTAGGAGTTCTGTACACTTTCAGCTGGAAATAAGCTAGTAGCAGACTTTTAAAATATTGCCATAATTAAAAAAAATTAAACTTTTCTATATTTAATGTCATTTTTTGACATGCTTACAGAGTTTAGGTGTCATTGGGGCAGAAATGTTTTCTCTGAAGAGCCCAGAACGTTAGCTAGTTGAAAAATGTTTAAAATTGGAAACACTGTTCTTAAAGATAAGTGTTGAGACTTTCTCATAACTTAAATGTTTTTAATGTATTTTGGTGTCTTATGGGGGAGCTTTATATTTATATGCAGAGAATTACATTATATTGTTTATGAATACAGTGGAATTAAAATTTCTAATTGAAATGAAATAAAAATGTACTCCATGTGGGGCACAGGGTGACATGCGTTGATGTTTTTTCCTGTGTGTGGTGGGATGCAATGGACCACCCACATCTTGTGTGTGTGCCTGTGCACGTGTTCGTGGCCTATCCTATGCTTAAAAATCCATGGAAAACACTGGAGTTATGCTTCATACCTTGAATTTCTAGGTGATACTACACTTGCTATTAAGTTAGTCTCTGCTTTGGCCGTTTTAGTTTCAACAGGCCATAGAATCATAGAATGCTTAAGGTTGGAAGGGACCTCAGAGGTCATCCAGTCCAACCCCCCTGCTCACGCAGGGTCACCCAGAGCACGGGGCACAGGGCTGCATCCAAACGGGTCTTAAACATCTCCAAAGAAGGAGACTCCTCAGCCTCTCTGGCCGGCCTGTTCCAGGGCTTGGAGACGGTCAGCTCCTTGCTGAGCTAGGCACCTGTGCAGAGCTTGTCCTGGTGGCCCCTGTGACTCTCAGCATGTCCTGCTCCTTGTCGGGCGGCCGCGGGGAGGCCGGCCTTGCAGCCTGCGTTCCTGCTCCGCTGCGCGTGCCGTGCGCCCGCAGCATCCTGCCGGATAAAACACACAAGCAAAACCAAGGGCCTTTTTGCCTGCAAAGACTCAGTTGTTAGATGCCATCCTTGGAACTGCAGGATTGTTGGCATATGTTCAGGTAAGTTGGTGTTATGACTGGTGATAATAGATTTTGCCTAAAATTACTGATTAAAACAGGAAAAAAAAGCATTGGAGTCCAGGCATGGTACTGCTGCTATAGTGACTTCATTAAACAAACAAACGTCTCGACCATGGCCAGAGTTGAATCTCTGACACATTTATCTCAAAAGAACAGGTTGCAACTGTTTATTTCATCCTTCACTGCTGCTTTCATTGGATTTTAAAGGTATGGTTGAAAATCAGTAATCGTTATTTGATGAGAAAGAAACGACTCAAATTTTGTGCATTGTATGTCATTCATTACAATGGAACCCTGAATGATAAATAATGTAACTTAAATTAGAGCCATTGTTTGCCTGTTTTTTCTTTAAACATATATCTATTTCTCTCTATATGTTATATTATAAATAAATATTTTTTAAACAAAATTCAGTGAAGTGGTCATATATGATGACCACAAATTAAATCACTTCGACTATATGAGAGCTATGCCGTCTTAGTAAATAATTTTTTCTGATAACATTAAATTTAATATTGTTTTCAAATTCAAATTGGAAATGGGATAATAATGAAATGGATTTTTTTCCCATTGAATTTATTTTTACTCAGAAATAGAGGAATATAAAAGCCTGACTTTAACAAAATGTTATTTGTGTATTGAATTTTAATTTTGTTTTTACTTCAGTAACAGAGGTAGAAGCTGAAGCTGTATAAGTTAGATAAAGCACAATTTATAGAGTATTTAACTTATAAAAATGATTTTATGAATTAAATAGTTGCACTTTATTTATAGAAAGTTCTTATGACTAAGGACCCAGAATAACCTTTGCTCTAACTTGTTCTCTCAAAGACCGTGTCATGAAATAAATTTATGTACTAAATAGTCCGTTGGGAACAAATCTCATTAATGCTTATAGTGTGAAAATGTATCAAGCAGCTTATCAAGATATTAGACTGTTTTTTTTAATGTCGTTCCTGCTTTGCTGATGCTGGCAGCGTGAAAGTAAACACGAATTTATAGGAGAGGAAACCACCGGTAAAAAATAGACTCGTTCGGTCAGTAGAATTCTCAAGACTTCCTTAAAGGTTCCATATAACCACCATTCCTAATGAAACATTGGATTGCAATGCTGAATGTTTAGAGCCTTATTAAGAACTGCGAAAGAGCTTGTAGGTGCAGGTTACCAAATGCACTTCAGTGCTTTTGAGGCTTATGAATGTGCAGAGAGCTCTCTGCGAAATGCACTTGGTGCCCGGCAGCGCTGTCAGCCCGTCCCTCTGCTGCGTGCACCCTGAGGGCTCCGGCGTCCGGCTGTCTAAGTACTGCATAAGCAGGAGCTATATGTATGAGCCCCAAAATATCAACCATTTGAGCGAGCCCCAAATGTCAGGAGATACAACTATGTTTCTGGATACCTATGATTACGCTTTTTCGTGGATCAGAAGACTAGTGAGGGAGGAAACAGGAATGTAACTGCACTACGTAAATGCTCATTTCTGTTTCCAAACAGAAACATGTAATTGTTGGCTGCACTGGCTCAAGTGTACGGGGGTTCCCTGGCAGAGAAGCAGCTCCTCTTATGGTCATTAGTCTCTTGGAGTTGGGGCCATTTATTGAACCTTTTGCACTCGACCCTCTTCAAGCAAAAATATTTGAATTATGAAATCCAGTTTTTCTGTATAGTTTTGTTGGAGAATCTTCCAGCTGTTTCAAAACATTTTATTTATCTACTTTTGAAAAAGATAGGAGGACTGAACCTATAACAGAGACTTCCTTTCTCCAACTCATACATAATGCAATGAGATTTGTTATTAGAAACAAACAGCAGAATTTCAAAGTTACTGAAGTCCCCTTTTCTGGCTGTTTGTCTCGTGGTGCTGTAATACAACAGTTTCTGTGCTCTTAGAGTTTTGTAGGCTAGGCAGTACCTCAAATTATCACACTAATTATGAATTGGAAGATAAATTTCACTTAAAGATATATGCTGTAGTTTTACTTTTTAGTATTTCTTTTGAAAGCTTAGGGCCACCAAATGGCTGTACATATGCAAATAGACTTGCATGGAATTTAGGCTTAGTGATCTGGACCCTAACAACAGTTTCAGATGTTGAGCTTGATTAAAAAAGACTATCTGGGCTGGAGCACAAATTTACTTGCTCTCTTTGGCTTTACCATAGCTGGTGAAAATAGGTCCTGCTTCTACCTGGGACCTTTGGAAGCCACACTGTAGAACTAAAGCTACTTGTGCTTTGCCTATTCAGTCTTTTAAAAGTAGCAGCAGTGACTTTCTGCCACAGTCTGTTTATGTTAGACTAAAAATAAACAGAATTGGGCCATTCATCTAATCCAACATAACATCTCTCAGCTAGGAGCAAACACTGCTGTTTTTCTGTTAAATCCAGAGGTGCCCGTGGCCTCCAAGAATCCGAATGCTGGAGGTGTTGGGCTGCCTACAGGTTTTCAGGCAAAACTGCCTCTCTGGTCTGAAATACTTGGATAAAAGATGGAACAGTACTGAGTAGTAACCATCAGACACACAGTAGCGTAGTTGTGCATAGATGCTATGAGCCATCTGAGGCATTTCTTCTTTTTAATGGTTGACAAAGTAAGTGCACAAGTCAGTCTCACTATTGTAGGCAAATAGAGAACGTGGGTCACTTTCAACAAGTATAGACAGACACAGAGTGTGAACAAAAGCAGAAATACTTTTTGGTACTTCAGTGATACAACTCCAAAATGAGCACCAGGGCTGGCTTGCACCTTGGGAAGGTGCTACACAGTTGCATGTTTTAACACCTACCTTCTGTATGATACTTGAACATGGCTCTCTGTGCCTCTCTTCTTTACCTGCAAAATGAGAGGAATGGATTCCTGTTTCAGAATGGGGTACTAGGAAATTTCATAGCCCAGGTAGTCAGATAATGCAGTGGTAAGGATGCGTGCATATTTGTCAGTATAGAAAAATAACTTTTTTGCCTCCAGGAAATGCCTTTTGGAAGAGGAAAAGACAGATGTGGGAGAGACTAAAGAGCTGTCAGGAGAAGATGAAATTCTTGAGTCTGATGCAATAAAAGTAATAGGCAGAGAGAGAAGTTGGAGAGAAGGCAGTTGTAGTGAGAAGATGCCAACGTGACCATTGCAGGAGTTGAGCCCTTGCTCTGCTTGCTCTATAAGGTGCTCACCAGCTCTAGTTGGAAGCTCTAGTGCCACCCTAGGACTGGGGTGAGGCCAGTAGGATTTGATAACAAGACTTGAGTTGGAACAGGTCACTCTGGAGGGATGGAGAGACCCTTATCTGGTCATGCTAAGGCAGAGACTTCAAGGAGATGACTCTTCTTACCTATTCTTCTAATATTTTCCAGAATTTAATTGTCCTGGATCCTCTCGTAGTGAATGAAGAGAAAATAAGGCCATCGCTGGAGAAACGTTTAGAAGCTATTATTAGTGGAGCTGCTTTGCTAGCAGATTCTTCCTGCACGCGGGACTTCCATCGAGAACGCATCATTGCGGAGTGCAATGCTATCCGCCAAGCTCTCCAAGACCTGCTTTCTGAATACATGAATAACGTAGGTAACCATATTTTCTTTCCTATTTATTTTTTTAAATGTCTGTTTCAAAGCCTATTGTAGTATAGATATGTATTGAATAGAAGTAATGAGGTGAGATCAGCGACGAGTTTCTTCATCGTTTAACTTCCTAGTTTTCTCTTTTAATTTGAGGAATGGAATTCTGAAGTTTTATCTTTGTTCCTCTAGGATGCAACAACTTGTCTAAATGTAAGTAGTAATAATGTATTAAATGTAGTAATTGTTTAAATGTCAGTAATCTGTCCGTGTCTGTATAATCAGAGCACTGGAACAGGCTGCCCAGAGAGGGTTGTGGAGCCTTCTTCTCTGGAGATGCTCAAAAGCCACCTGGATGTGACCCTGTGCCACGTGTTTCCTGCTTAGCACGGGAATTAGACTGGCTGATCTCTGGAGGTCCCTTCCAACCTCAACCATTTCTCTAATTAGAATGTTCACAACACTATGTTTGATCCAAGAGCAGAAAGTTAAGGCTTATCTTACTAAATTAGAAACTCAGAATTGTTCAATAAAACCTTAAATCTTACCCACCTGCCATGCTTGTAAGTCAGTTCACAGGATATAGTTGAGGATGAAAGGCACGTCTGGTGACGGTCCAGTCCAACCACCCTGTTCAAAGCAGGGCAACTGGAGCAGGTTGCCCAGGACCGTGTCCTGCTGGGCTTGGAGCATCTGCAAGGAGAAGGGCTCCACAACCGCTCT
This sequence comes from Rhynchotus rufescens, assembly GCA_032273925.1. Taxonomy (NCBI): domain Eukaryota; kingdom Metazoa; phylum Chordata; class Aves; order Tinamiformes; family Tinamidae; genus Rhynchotus; species Rhynchotus rufescens. Next base: position 719 of record JAVCKT010019949.1, on the reverse strand, counting down.
GGGCAGCCTGTGCTCCTCAGAGGAAACAAGGCTTGCTTAGGTTCAAGTGGAATTGTCCGAGTTTGTGCCCACTGCCTCTCATTGTGGCCCTGGAAGCACTGAGGACAGTCCAGCTCACTCAGATTTGCACACCCTCCGTGCAACATTTTCACACCTCTTGCTAAGATCCCCCAGGAGCCGCCTCTGCTCCCGGCTAACGGCTCCCAGCCCCACCTCTACTCCAGGGAGAGGCACTCCAGGCCCTGCTGTCCTGCGGCCCTTTGTTCTTCACTGGGAGGCGTTTGCAGAGCCATAGAGTTTCATTGCTTTGTAAAAAATTACTGTTAATTTAAATACTGATTTGGCACTTGCTATGTCTGGCAGTTACATTGTTACATGAAAAAATGTAGAGCTGGGTGCTATTAATATGGGTACATATTGTTAATATCATCCTCAGCAATTCTCTGGAACTGTTTCTGTAAGCACACTGTTCTTATCTAAATATATGTCAAATTGATTCATCTGCCACACTGCGAGGATAATTGTGTGATGCAGCCATTTGTTTCTCTTTTTGGAGCTGACATTCCTTTTTGTTTTGTAAGTCATCCTGCTTACCTAGTCCAAGGCTGTTCTGATGAGGCAGTTTTGCCTCATTCCTTAGGACAATGAAGACTAGGGATTAAGTTAACGTAGAGGTTTCTTCATTTCCCTGATATTTTACTGGGTGGTCTTTTCTCAAG
>JAVCKT010019948.1:0-28108 GCA_032273925.1 Rhynchotus rufescens | reverse complement strand
GGCCTATCGGCGGGGGGCCCGGGGGGGCGGGGCGCCGGGCCCGGGGAAGCTCCGCTCTGTGGGCGTGGCCAAAGAGAGGGGCCAGCCAATCAGAGCGCGGGGGCGGGGCGCGCCGTCGGGGCGGGCCCCCCCCGGGGTCGGGACGTTCACTCTGAAGCCTACTGACGGCAGCTGCGCCGCCGCGCGCACAGGCAGTGCTGGGCCAGGGCCAGAGCGCCGCTGTGCGCCAGAACCAGAGCACTCTGCCGGGGCTGCAGAGCTCTGCCGGGGCCGCTGCGCCTCCCTCCGGGGCTCCCGCCACCGGGGCTCCGAGTCACCTCCACCCCAGCACAGGCCAGCAAGCAGCGCAGGGGTTATTTGTGACCCTCCCCTTGGGGAAGCGTCATTATCGCTGCTGGTTTTTCAAGCCACACAGGGAGAAAAGGGACGTTTAGCCGTCATTAAAGGCGTGGAACTGCACAATAATTTCACGCTGCGTTAACTTATGTGTTTGCTTTTGCATATCAAATTTTAGGAAGAATAGAGGAAAACGTGGCACTTGACCTTTAAGGCAGCTGTTTGTGTGATCAGCCAAGCAGGGGAAGAGCAGCCCGTGCCTGCGGGCGCCTTGCCCCGGGTGCACGGCTCTCCCGAGGGGCGAGCGCAACGGGCTGGCGCCGGCGTGGGGCTCTCCACGCTCACCTCGTGACGTTAATCAAGAGGAAATCGTTTGGTGCTAATGAGAAGTAATTCAGAGCTCCCGAGGAATCCGGTTGTAACTCAGTGCTAATTAACCTCCAATTACTTAGAGTAAACAGATTGAATTCGGGGCTGGGGCCCCGGTGAGCAGGTCTGCGATGAGAGTGTTGCAAACAGACCGTGGTACCGTCCCCGAAAACCGGGAAAAAAGCCTCTTAACACCAATGGAGTGCTAAGAAGCCGGCATTCACTTCATTGCAGCGCTGGGTGCACGAGGGACAGCTCCTCCTATTGTGCACCCCCGAGGGGTGTTTGCTAAAACTTTTTATTTCTGTATTATCTACATATGCATTAAATTCTAGGAAATGATCATACATATTCATTCCATTTCCCGGATCTTCGTCTTCTACCGGTGTTTGCTGCTTTTGTCCGGATTCTCTCATCATATACCAGCAACACCTGCTCTTTTGTCCATCTCCTCTCATAATACACCGGCAACAACTGTGAAAATATGCCCTTGGGTGCATCTTCTTCTGGGGTTTCTCATAACAGCACCGATTCCGGGGGATTTCAGGGCGCTGCCCCGGCTTTGCTCTGCTCTCCCCGTCCTCCCGGCTGGATTCGTCACCGTCACGGCTGCTCTCCTTGAAGCGCTGTCCTTAGGGTCCCCATTTTCCCCGGCGCCGGGCATGATTCCACAGCAGGATGTTTGTACCAGGGAACCAGCAGCGTCTGCTCCGTCGTCCCTGCGGCTCCGGGAGCAGCTGGATGCAGGGCCAGCAGCGGCTCTGGGCTGGAATCCGGCTGTTTTGTTTCCTCCTTGAGACATCTTATTAGGAACTTCTGCAACAGAGACTCTGACCTTCCGCGTGAGGGCCCCTTTGAACCTGCTTCCCGCCCTGAGGTGCAAAAGAAACCGAGAGAAATCCATTTTCTTTCCTCCAAGACCCCCTAGTTCTCAAGAACTTCTAAAGGTCGGAGAAACCATAACTGGGACATCTCTTTCTGCTGGAAGAAAAGCCCTTCATCATTTTAGATGTTGATTAATCAGGCTGCTCCGCTCGCGCTCTGTCTCCGCTCGCGCCGGCGGGAACGCGGCGGCTCCGGCAGGACCGGGCCGGGCGCTCCGGACCCCGCGGCCGCTCCCGGACCTGCGTAATGCCGATGGAATGGTCATTTAAGAGCGTCCGGGCTGCGGGAATAAAGCAGACGTTATGACGATACGGATCGATAAGTCCGCGAGGATCCTCCGCTGAAACGCGCCGCGATTGTTCAAACCAATCCTTAATGGTGACAGGAATTGATTTCTTCTTTGCAATATCCCTGACTTTTAATTAAAAGGTAGTTAGGTAGACGGTAAGTTTCCAGGACCGTTTAGAGCAGCACAGCGTGGAGCAGCACGTGCACAAGCGGCCCCGGGGCACCGGAGTCCAGGGCCGGTTCGGCCGGTCACGGCCCCTTTGGGATACACCTGGAAGGGAAGAGCCAGGGAGATGCAGAGGCTCTTCCGACCTTCCCATATTTTTCTTCCCAGGAAGCTTCCCAGGAAGGGCAGCGGCGCGGCGTGGTGGGACGTGCTGGAAGGCAGCTGTGACCCAGCCAGGCGCATCTCAGTCATCTCCTATTAAAATAAAACTGGCCAAAGCAACTTAATTTGGCTGGAGGGAGGCCATTAACATCAGAGGCTCCATTAAGAGGAGAAATGGGCCCTTTACCTGCTCATCAAGAATCGTAAAGGAGAAAACCTTTGAGGAGACCCATAAATCCCGTGGAAACACCATCCGGGCGGCACCGGCGGCAGCTCCCGCAGCGTCTGCACGCAGGCAGCTCCGGGGCTGCTCCGTCCCATCACTCCGCACACACATTCCCGTTCCATCCAAGTAAATCCAAGAGCAGAGATGCGCCAGCGCTTGCTCACGCTGCCGGGAAGAAGAGCAGGGCCCAGGACAGCTCTGGGAAGCCACTGCTCCTTGTTATTCCTCCCCAATGCTGCTCATACATTCCCGTTACAAACACGGGTATATGAGCCTTGTAAATGCAGTGCATTAATTTATATGATTGGGCTCATCACACATTAGCTAAAGTACAAAAAACACACAAAAAAGCCGTTTCCTGCATTTTTCAAGCCCATGGGGGCAGGGACCATCACCGCAGCTCCCAGCCCGTCCTCCCCAGCCCCCGGCAGCCTCCGGACCCACAACCTCCCCACGGAAGGGTAGCGGTACCCGGGGGGCTCCCGCTCTCCAGAGCCGCTGCAAGAGCCCAGACAAGGTCCCGGAGAATTTGCCGTGCTATAATGCATTCCTAGGCCCTTAAGCTTTTAATTCATCTGGCTTTGTTACCTTGGATATTCCGTTCACAAAATCAGCGCTTTTCCACAGAATGATAAAAGCCTTCTTTAACACTGTTGGGTTATTGCCTAAAACAACGGCACATGATCCGACACTTCAGAGTTTGATTTTGCTGCCTCTCGGGACAGGATTAGAGGGAAATATATCTACTAATTCTTCCAATATCCTTCAGCAAGCGCACGTTTGGACAAGCGAGGACATCGGTTGCCAGCACTAGGAACTGGAAGGAAGCAGCTCCTCACTTGCAGGTGGCCCGAGGGCCTCGACGGCAGCCCGGGTTTCGACCCAGTTACCCGAGTGGCCCGTGGGGGGCCAAGTCCCGGCCCCCGGCCCCCTTCTCTGCCGCCCTCCTGCTCCAGGGGCAGGAGGCGCCGCTGGGACCCTGAGGCTTCCAAGGCAGCGGGCGCCCGGAGCGCCCGGAGCACCATTCCCGAGGTGCCCAGGCCGGCTCGTGCAGCCCTGCAAACCTCTGCCCGCTGGAAAACTCCTTCCAGGGCGTTTTCCCTGGCAGGGAATGCCGGAGGGAATCGTGCCCGGGGTGCAGGAACAGAGCTGCCAGCTGCCGCAACGGCTTTGGAGAGCTGCAAAGTGACTGAGAACTGACCCAGACCGTCCTCAGGGAGCCCTGGACGCCCATTGCCTACTGCTTAACTCCATAATTACTGTATGTAGGATTCCTTTCCGCATTCTGTCTTTATTAAGCTAAAAGGTCTGTAATTAGCTACATGGCTTAAGTGTAAATTTTCAATTAATTCATCTTAGGAAATATAATTGCTTATTAGAGATAATGTTGCGCATTCCGTAACGCTCAAATCTCTTTGCAATAATTTAACCCAAATACAATAGTTTATGTCACAGTGGGTGAGCAGAGGTTTCGTTACACAGAAACACCCAGAATGGTCGGGGTTGGAAGGGACCCCTAGGGACCATCCAGTCCAACCCCTGCTCCAGCTGGGACACCCGGAGCACAGGGTGGCACCCAGGTGGGTTGGAAGAACTCCGGAAAAGGAGCCTCCACAGCCTCCATTCCTGGCACCCAAGTCTGATGATTTCAGCTTTGAGTCCATTTAATTTAGATGTTTGAGGAGTTTTATCTCTGAACTTAATATTTTATTTATGAAGCCATGTCCACCCGGCCTATCAGTTTAGCAGCTGTTGCTGCTTTGCAGGGAGACTCTGCTTAGGATGGGACAATCTGTCTCGCCGTATAACGTCAACGCTGTGGCACTTGCACAAACGCAAAAATCACTACAACGTTAGCAAAACACAACAGCCACGCTAGACACTTGGAGAAATACCGTGCAAGCTGCACGATAAATTATTGACTTTATGGCACTTGATACTAAGTTAAAATGATAAACTAAAGTTTTTATCTGCAGAAAGCTGTTTCCATGGCGTTGAAGCAGCAGATGGTCTTTCCCGAAGATAAAGGAGCTCAGAGCTTTGCCAGGGCAGAAAGCTGCAGATTCAACGCACGCATTGCGAGGATTTAGGGCAGCAGTAGCTGGCGGCAGTGGGGAGCGCGGGCCACGGCGCCAGCCTCCCACCCCAGAACCACCACTAGCTGCACTGCCGAGCACGGGGCACCCCGTTGCATCCAGGTGGGTTTGGGAGATCTCCAGAGCAGGAGACTCCACAGCCTCCCTGCACAGCCTGCTCCAGGGCTCGGGCACCCTCGCACCAAGGAGGTTCTTCCTCAGATGCACGTGGAGCTGCCTGGGTTTCAACTTGTCCCCATTGCCCCTAGTCCCGTCACTGGCCACCACCACCACTGGCCACCCTTCTTCTTTACATTCTTGTCAGCTCTTTGTCAGGGATTCCCGGGCACTGCTGCAGGAGGGAAATATCAAGAGCCCAAGTCTTCCCTTCCCTCACCCCAGCAGTCTGTTCCAGGCCCTGTTTTATGAGTCATTAATTCCTAATATGTAAGAAGCTGCATGATGGGCTTTGGATATGAATAGTTTACGGTATCAGAAACAACTCATGGTCTAAATTACCAGCTATAAATCAATTTTTGAATGTTGACATATCTTTAATAATGATAAATGAAGAATTTACGGATGCTGCTAAAGTTCACGTGGAGATTTTGATTTATGCACAGGCTGAGCTCAGGTGGAGCATCCGGGACCTTCTCCCAACCCGCAGCCCTGGGCCCCCCGGGTCCGGCCACTGCAGCCCCACAGTCCACGGGCCACGGCTGGAGCGGGAGCCCAGTGTCCCGTGACAGCTCCCCATCAGCCACAGGAACATTAATTGCTAAGCAAGTAATTAGTGCTACAAAATATCACCAATACAATTACACCGAGCTTTCTTTCCTCTTTCTGTCCAGGGCCCTGGCATTGAACAGTTTTATAATTAGATGACAAACCTGACAGGCAGCTCCAACGAAGCAGCCCGTCCTCACGCTCCGCACAGGCTCCCCAGTGCTCCGTGCCGATAATTACTAATCAAGTTATTTCGCTCAGAAGTTGCACAGGTAATTCGCCCTTCATGGCACGGGGCCCAACAGCCGCTGGGCTGCAGGCTGGGAGGGATCCGGGTGATTTCGGGTCCGCGCCGGCAGCTGCTGCCGCCCCGCTCCGCGTCCCGGAGCCTGCCCGGAGCTCCGCTCGGCCTCTCCGGCACAGCCGGGATCTCAGCCCACTTCCCATTCCCACGGATGGGAGATCCCGGTGCCTTCACCGGGGCCAATCAACCAAACTCCCCCAAAGGCGCGGGCCCGAGTGCCAGGCGCTTGCAGCACCTCTCCAACGCTCCTCTTGGCGCCCAACGTGCAGCAGCGTTCCCCAGCACGAGCTCCCCCAGCTCCTCCCTGCTGACTCCACAGGAGGCTGGAAGTTTTGGCCACGCGAGAACGTCCTTATTTCACCCCGCTCGTCCTCGAGGCGGACGGAGCAAAATCGCGGGTTTCCCAAGGAGAGCCCCAAGGCGGCGGCGCGGGTGACACCGGCCTGCCCAGGGTTCCCGCTCGCGGCTGCGGCACCAACCATTGCTCTGAAGTGTCCACCAGCACCAACCCACCTGCACCATCCCGCGGGGCTGGGATCCTGCCCAGCCCGGGGACGAGGACGGGCTGCGGAGCTGCCGCCGTGCCGTGCCGTGGCATGGCCCCCGTGACGATGCCATCCATCCGGATTGCCTAAGATGGCTTGGAACAAATGCCCAGGAGTCTGTAATTTGTCATTACAACACAGCCCCGAAGAGCTCCCGGATAAACCACTGGTATCGAACAAACCAACAAACGCAAAGCCAATAACGGCTCCTATCGAGCCGAGACCCAGGGCTGATGGATGACCCGCAGCAACACAGGGGAATTATTTGTGAATGGCGACTGATTTCCAAAATCAAAATGCAAATTTTGCCTCACAACTGAAATACCCGGGGAAGCTGCTGCTTTCACAAAGGCTTCTCCCTCCTCGCAGGGTTTTGAAGGGAAGGTGACGCTCGCTCCGGCCCAGCCCACGTTACCAGTTGCTCACTGGGAAGCTGCTGCAACCCCCTTCCAAAGGTTCCCACTGCACGAACCAAGGCGCCCAAGCCTGTGTTCAGGACACCAGCAGGTGCCCACTGAGGGCAGCGGCGCTCTGCAGCGTGTCCCAGTGCGTGTCCCAGCCGCAGTGTCACCCGCGGCCGCGGCAGGGAGCCCCGGGGCAGCGCCGGGCGCGAGCCCAAACCCGCAGCACCCTCGGAGCGGCACCGGCAGCACCAAGGGGTGCTCGGCGCGCCGGCCTCTCGCCGTGGCCCTGGCGCTCGCCCATGGCAGCCGTTCGCAGGGCCGTCTGTGCAGCCGCGTCTCCGCGCGGAGCAGCCCGGCGCGGAGCAGCGCTCATCACTACCCATCACCGCGGCAGACCCGTTACGGCTCTGACGGTCGGAGCCGCCGCGAGCGCGGGGGAGCACCGGGACCCGGCCCCGAGAGGCGGCAGCGCCGAGTTCCCCACGGTCGCCTCCGATTCATCCTGCGCCGCCACCGAGCTCCGGTTGAGCCGCTCGCGGTGCCGCCGCCGCTCGTGCCACCGGCTCCCGAGGTGCCCGTGCCCGGGAGCGCAACGTGCAAGCGACGCCTTTGCCGCCCGCCTGCCCAGCCGCATTCCAGGGCGCAGAGGCTCCAGCGGAGCGGCCGGAGCAGCCGTAGGAGCCCCGCGCAGGGTGGCTCTGCCCTGGAGCCCCGGAGCCCTGGCCGGTGCAGGCAGCTCCACAAGCCGGTGACCGGGCAGCGCCGCGGGGCAGGAGCCCCAGCAGCCCCAGCCAGCGCGCGGGGACAGGCCCTGCCGGGGGCAGTCACTGCCGGCCGCTTTCGGAACTGGGGAAATAAGCGGCTTGGGAGCAGAGCGGCGTGGATTATTAATGGTCAGTTCAACGGCGCAGGCACCTCGGTCATTGCTGCCAAGAATATTTGATGCAAATCAAGCCCTTTGCCTAGTGCTGCCCAGAGGAGGAATCCAACGCGTGCATCAAACCAGCTGCCTTCGGGGGCAGAGGAATTCCCGGGAAAATGAGCTTGGAAGCAGGTGAATCCCCAGCGCATCCCCGGCACCGGCCGGGCCGTTACCTGCTCCTTGCGCATCCCGCTCAGCGGGGATGTGACCCGGCGGCGCCGGCCACGCTTCTCCCGATCCCCCTCATCGCATCACAGGCTGCTAGATTTAATTCCCTGCTCTTTAGCATCAAGTCAGGGTCCGACCTGGAAAGTAATTTATGTCTCCTGGAGCAGGCAGTCGTAACGTTTCCCATTAAAATGTAAATTTGGCTAAGTTTTCTGGCATCTCTTCTCCTTCCTTAAGGTAAAAAGGATATGAACTTGTATTATTTTTGCCATCGCTTCTATCTTCCTCTCAGTTTTGTGCTAAGCAAAAAAGCTGCCAGATAGACACCCGCTGCAAATTAAACGTGAATTGAGCCTGACAGCACAACAGGGATCCAGATTACCAGGAGATGCGCCGGACTAATTGGAAGGGCTTCTCAAAGGCTATGGGAGAGGCGCTGGCCACGACAGGCTGCGCGGTGGCCAGTGCAGCACAGGGGCCACCGGCACCGAGGAACAGCCGGGAGGTGGATTTGAGCTTTACCGATTCCTGCAGCCTTCCCACCGGGAACGAGCCCCGTCCCTGCCCCGATGGAGCAGCAGAGCCCGGCCCTGCAAGGCGGGAGCAGAGGAAAGGTCCAGTGCAGCGGAGCCCCCGCACCAGTAGATCCCGGTGTGTCCCGGCAGGCAGGGAAAATGCAGCTTGCAACAGGCCACGGATTTTGGCCAGACATCCTCAGAATAGTTAAACCAGCTGCCCTGCTCCTGCTGTGGTTTCTTAAAGACGATCTTTAACGACCAAAACCAAAAGTCCCCGCAGACTCGCCCCTTCAGAGCCCTCTTCCCCGCAGGAAGCTCGTTGCCCATGAAGGGTATCAAAGGACACAGCTTCAGACCAAGGGAGAAGAGCAACTACCCCGTGCTGGGGGCTGCGGGGGCCACGGGCATCGCTCTGCACTGTGGCGCTGCAGGCGAACGGCTGCAGAATTAATAGGGGAGCAGAGTGAATTAATTAATACCTCCAGCTGCATTTCCAGCGGGGATAATTTCAGGTGCAATGGTTTGAATGACATCGCTTCAAAGAAGAATCTCATTCCTCCGGACTAATTTGAGGTTAACTAAGCTTGTTTCTCCGCAGGAGCCAGCCCGGGAGAGAAGCCCTCGCAGCGAGGGGCTCTGCGCGCGGCGGGACGGAGCTGCACCGGGATCCACTCCATCGGCGGCCACAATAACCGGGAGACGCAGGACGATCCCTGCAGGCTCCGGCGTCCTCCGCGTCTCGGCAAGGGCATCGTGGAGCGGCTGCACCCGAGGGAGCCCCATGGCACTTCCCGCGGGATGCTCCTGGAGCGGAGCCCCGTCCCTGTGGAGCAGCAGGAGAGTCGCCGGACTCAGCCAGCATTAATTATGCAGAGAATCATTTGATGGTGAAATTAAAAAAAAGAAAAAAAAAAAGAAGAGGATCTAATTTAATCAAAATATAATTAAATGAGTAGTTAATTGAGCAGTTCCGCAGTGAAAGCCCCGTGAGCTCTGGTGCTATCTGCGCTGCAAGCAGCGGCTGCACCTCGCTCGAGCACCCAGCTCCGAGGCAGCCAAAGCTCCTGTGCGGGGGAAAGGAGCCCGCAAAGACAGCGGGGAGGAGAGGGGAGAGGCACTTTTTGCAGTGTGGAGAAGGCTAAAAACCACTTTCTATGCACAGAACGTGCTGTCCACCTGAGCAGGCTGCTATTCCATCAGGGGAGATGAGCGATTGCTCTCCTCGAGTCATAAAACCGAACTGTCTGGTGCTCCCGGCTGGCAGCGGGTCTGTCTGCGGCAGCTCTGCCTCTGCCCGGGTCGCTCCGGCCGCCCGCTGCTCAGAGCTCCGTGTTCTGGGCTCGGGGCTCCTGGTTCCTCCGGGGGGGATCCCTCCTTTTGTGTCCTCCCACGCGGGCAGCGAGCACAGAAGCGCTCGCAGACGCCGGCTCTGCCGCGCACGCTCCTGCACAAGGACAGGCTGCGCTCGGCTGTGTTTTTGCTGGCCGCTTGTGAGAAAGGGCAAGGCAAGAGGGATTGCAACGAGCGGAAGGCAGCAGTCGTGGCAAGGAGCAGGCGCCTGCGAGCTGCTGACACGCACAAAGGCAGCGATCGCAAGGGGAGCAGAGCTGCACGGGCTGCGAGTCAGGAGGAAGCGGTTTGGGGCCCCGCAATCTCCGGCCGCACTCGGAGGCTGTTAAAGCACAACCTGCTGTCAACATGGAGAAGTCCTGGATGGACACGGGTGCACTGCGCGGGCTGCGACGCTGCAGTCCTGTCCGTGGCGCTGGAGGGGCTGCGTGAGTTGGGCCGGACCGAACCAAACCGGGCAGCTCAGCCTGTTTCCTCAGCACCACGAGCCGGGCGTCACGCGCCGCGGCAGCCCCGGACCCGCTCGCCTCTCCAGGGCACTGCGGGCACCGCGGCGGGGACCGGGCTGCTGGGGGGTCCCCTGTGCCCACCTCGAAGCGAGGCGAGGAGGAGCGACAGGAGCGCGGCCGGCACTGCTGGTGGCGAGGCCGGGGACACCAGTGCGGGGGCTGCTCCGGTGCGATGTCCCCACACTGTCCCGCGTGCCACACAATCCCAGACTGGGTGAGGTAGGAAGGGACCTCTAGGGACCATCTAACTGGTCTCCCATAGATGAAACCAGGCCACACAATTACGTACCCCTTGCTTTCGGTAAGCTCCGTCACGCCAAGGAGTTCTGCTCTGGGTGCTGCTCCCGTGACCCACTGTATCCAAATAACTAAGGATAACTGGAGTTGGAATGCAGACCACTTAGCCTGCTGTGTGTTGGAAGCTGCAGGAATGCAGCAATCAGCTCCAAAAGCTCTTCGGTTGTTTAACATTTAGTGTTTTGAAAATTAACATCCAAAGTTGTTTTATCTTCTTAGCAACCGGGGAATACACTTGCAATGAAAATACATTGAAAATATCATTAATTTGTGCTTTGAAAGAAGGTCAGCACAGATGGGGAACCAAATGCCTTGTTTTTTTAAAGCACGTACAGTTTAGTCTTAATAGCTTTGATTGTATTTAAAACAGAATAATAATTTGGGAATAGTACAACACCACAAAGGTCAGCAAAAATGGGGGGTTGGTTCCTCAGAATACAGCAGACAGGACACTGAGAGGCACCCACTAACTGTTGCTCTCCTCATCCTTTGGCCAGCAGCCCGACACAGTCCATCAACCTCATTAAACAAGGTCGTTAGCGCTCGCTTCCTGAGCGTGCAGGCGGGCACACGGTGCCCAGCGTTACCAGCTCCGCAGAGCTGCTTCGGTCCGAAGGCTCAAGACGATTCCGGTATCAAGCCGTACTTCTGCCTCAGGATTTCCACTGTAGAATCCAGTGCACTGTGGGGGGAAAACCATATTTAGCTGCGTTTTCTGGGAAACAATACTCAGCTAAGGCTGCAAATGGCATTTTGAGTTCAGCAGAACAGGAACTACAAGAATTTGGGTGTTTCTTATCGATACCACTAGCTGGTCTCCTAGGCTCAACATTTGGACTTTTTTTTTTTTCAGTATTTCTGAGTACGCTAGTAGTTCAACTAAAAAGCCTCAATGTGAAGATGAACCAGCATGGGGAAATCAGCAAAATAAGACCCGCACTAACCTTACATCTCTGATTTTATACACACTAAAGAAAAAGCTACAGTTCTGTTTGGCAAGGAGCACTCACCAGCCGGGGCGAATGATGCCAAATCTCCCCGACACCGATAAATCCACCACAGTTGACCCCAGGCGACATTCGGGGCTCTGAACGTCCCCTATGGGGCCTCCATCAATGACTAAGGACAACTGAGGCCAAAGGTCTTGGAATTCCTGGAAGAGAGAGACGTAGTTAACAGTCCACAAGACAGTTTGTTATCACGTTTACTAGATACTGTGGGGCAGTCTAGCATCAAGTGGGGCAGTCTCAACATTCGCCATCATGAACCCACCCCCAGCTTGGTGTCTGAGAACAGAACAGCACACAAAGGAAAGTTTCAAAGGGATCCCAAGCTGTGGGCTTCTTTGAGGATGACTATTTATTAAGGCAGTTGGCAGAGCGCACACAAAAAAGCTAGAGCTCCTACCAAGATACTTAGGGTGAGAACAGGGTGTCCATTGGGTCCTATGCCCAAATAAATACCACCACCACCAAGCCAAAATTAATTCTCACCTGGGTGTGAAGCTTTTCAAGCTCTGCCCTTGGTTTTTAAGACAAGGATGACAACAAGACACCTACCACACACCACACACCTGCAGGCTCCTTTAACTACAGGCTAAAAACTTTGATAAGAGAACAGCAGCACCAAACAAATTCTTGTCCTATCAAAAAACCTGGCTTGCAAGGGGAGGATCTGAGGGTTTACGGCAATAAATTTCGCAGGATGCAAAAGCAGCCTTACCGAGACAGCGAGGGTGCTGGCCTGGGAGCTCACGTTGGCGCTCGTCAGAGCCAGCGGTCCCGAACAAGCCCGCGCCAGCTCCCGAACGAAGGGGTGGTTCGGGACTCGAACTCCAACGAGCTGCGAGGAAGAGAAGCAGGGTTTGCACGCGGGGTTTGCACACCATGACTGGAGACCATTTCTTAATCCTGCATTGCTTAAAGCGCTCTTGGCTTCAGGGTGATGCTAAAGCCAATCAAGCTTCAATGTCTGCTGCACTAAGTGATTATGTGCTCGTAGCAATTGGTATCTGAGGCTGTGTTATGTATGCCCTGTTAAGCAAACAAGCAGCACGGGACCCAGCTTCCAGCACACACTGCTCACTATGCACGTGAAACACAACAGCAGCTGCAGCAGCAGCGCCAAACACACCACGGTGCAAAGCAAAAACACAGAGGCGCCTTGGCCGGGAAAGCCGCACCGACGTGAAGGGGTTCAGGTCCTTGTTGAGCTCTTCGGAGCGCCGCAGCACCAGGGTCACGGGCCCGGGCAGCAGGTCCCGCAGCAGCGCGTCGGGCACGTTCACGTGGCAGTACCTGCGGGCAGAGCACGCAGGCGGCTCCGGCACAAACCGGGCGGCAGCGGGAGCCGCCGCGGAGCCCCCCGCGTCGCCGGGACCGGCTCTGCCCCAGCAGCGGGGCAGCCTCCAAGAGCCCGGTGAAGGCTCCGTGTCTGGCGCTCACCTGTGCACGAGCTCCACGTCGCCCAGGCACACGGCGAGCGGCTTGGCGCCGTTGCGGCCCTTCAGGCTGTAGATGCGGCGCACGGCGCGTGGGTCCTGCGCCAGGCAGGCCACGCCGTACACCGTGTCCGTGGGCACGGCCACGAGCCCGCCGGCGCGCAGGGCGCCCCGCGAGCGCGATGGGGCGCGCACCGCGGCTCGGGCTCGTCCTGCTCGCGCTGCTGCCGGTGCTGGTGCTGGTGTCGGTGTCGGTGCCGCCGGCGCTGGCGCAGCGCAGCTCGGGCGGCGCCGCCAGCAGCAACGGCTCGCAGAGCTTCGCCGTGGTCTCCTTCAAGTGGCACCACGTCAAGGACCCCTATGTCATCACGCTCTGGGTGCTGGTGGCCAGCTTGGCCAAAATCGGTGAGTCCCGAGTTATGTCTTCGGTTCAAGTCATGTTGTCATGTGTCCGTGCTCTCCTTTCCCCTCCCTCCCCCCTGCCCATGCCTGCTCCCACCCCACGTAAGGGAAGAACGCTTATCGTGAGTCCACTGACCCGTTTTCAGGGGTTTTACTGTACTCTGTCCTGATTTCATAATCCTGCCCTCCGCTGTGCTTAGCAGTGTGGTTTTCACCCGTCCCTGAGGGTTACCTGGTTCGTCTTCAGCACCTGAGCCCGTGGCCTCTCCGCTTGGCTTCTTGCAAGCCCCTCATCCTCCCTTATTCCCTGGGAAAGGCTCCTGTGGAGTGGGATCGCGCCTGCTGCTTGTCCAGCTGCGCCTGCTATAACCGCTTGTAAGGTGCCGTCCTCCTGCCCGTGACGGGTGGCTGTGCCCGTTCCCACGCTTCCAAACCAGCATTCCCCACGAGGATTGCACGGGCTTGGCGGTGGCTCTGCCATGCCTTGCTGGAAGGAGAGCCAGGAGAGGGGTTGGGGAGAAAGGTGCTGGGCGCTATCAGGCTGCAGACCACGGCTGGCAAAGTGTGGGCTTCAGAGCATGCAGAGTTTCCCTCAAGAGAACAGCGCGTACACATGAACTTTCTTCAGTGGCTCAGTCCTTGCTTTCTCATTTGCTCTAACTCCTGCATTCTGAAATCCCAGACCTGGCCAAAAAAGATCTTGAATTAACATGCCTCTAAAATCCATCTCAACTAAGAAGGCACTATCAACTGAAAATCCCTCAAAAGCTTTTCTGTATTTGTGTTGATAACACTATTTGGAGATAGCAGAGTCGTCTTCTCTGGACCCTGCTTGTCACACAGGATCCGGGTTGTAAATAGACAGCACAGGGAGGCACTGCCTAATGCACAAGCTAAGTGCAGTAAGGTTTGGGTGCAAAGTGCTGTCTCCAAATACAAATAAACCCTAATAAAACACTTAAAACTGAGGGGAAAGCTATTAACGGGTGATCTTGGGTTTCAGGTATTTATCTGTCTGTATATAACTTTAATATCTTATCTGATTCTCTATTGGACTACACCTTGTAAATACTTTATGTTCAGGTGGTTGATGCATTAATGAGATTTCAGAGAAAAAAAAAACACATTGATTTAATTGACTTTTATTTATGGGCTGAATGAACTAGAAAGATGGGGCAGAACAAACATAGGGGAAAAAAAAGAGTGACTTTGTTAATTCCCTGTAAACTTGTCCTAAGATGGCTTTCTAGTTTGAATATACGTTTCGACATTTTCTTTTAAATTAATATTTGGTTTTGTAATTAAGGTCTGATTGCTTTATGCTGCTGTCTATTATTATGGTGCTGCTATCAGGGATGTGTCATAGATGCTATAGAGGGAGCATTAACAGGACTATGAGTTCGTCTTGTATTTAGACTGCAATGACCTGGATTAAGATGAGCTCTTATACCATGAAGTACTTGGTATAACTATAAAGTCTTGGTAAAGTACTAAGTGTTCTGGAGTAATGCTGCTCAAGGACAGAAGAAAACTTCTGGAACTGAGTGCCTCTGGTTGTAACTTAAATTATTTACTCTCCTTTCACAACTACACAGAGCTTGTCGGCTACTGGTAGACAGCATCTATCATTATTTTCTGCACCAGTTTTCTTCCCCAAGTCCCTCAGACTTAATTCTCTTCTCTTTTCTCTGCACATTTCTAACTGTAATGCTGTCCTCCTCTGGCCATGGTCTCTGAAGAAGCAAAGGACAACTGCTGTGCTCCTCTGAGAGCCTGTGACCCCCCTTGGTTTCCCCACTAGCCACAAGTAAAGTACAGATGAGCAGAAATGTGCGCTTGCTGTCCAACAGCTGCCTCATGCTGAAAGCACAGAGGGGTCCACACAACCCAATGGGAAAGGGCACTGAAGGACAAGGAAGCCCACCAGCCTCCTAACGGCCAGGGTGTGCCAAGGGCTCTGGAGAGCAGACCTGAAGGTTTTGAAGATGGATGGAATGCCAAGACCAAGAAGACTGATTCCAAAAGCACATATAGAAGAACTGAGGAAGAAGATGCACAATGTTGTCCCGCTGTCTCTTGGTTTGGTAACTGAACGGAGGAGAAAGCAGAGCTAAACCACAACCTGTGTTGAGTGTTATTCAGCAGGGTTGAGGGGTTGTTCTCACATTCCTTGCTCCTCAGTGGATACAGAGGCTCATAGGGATGTTTTATTGGTGGATAGGTTTTGATAGTAAGTGGGTCAGCAAATAGCCTCTCGGGAGTTGCAGCAGTTGACCTATTACTGAAAGCTCAAGATGAGAATTGTACAAGGGGATCTTGCGTTCTTTTGCTTTAGGAACTTTTTTTTTAAGGTTCCTTTTGGTATTTTATGTGTCTTGGGGGAGGGTGCAATTTAATTCATGTGGCTCTACTGAGACTTGATATTCCTTGTTGTGTACCTATAGAAGACAAATTAGCTCTGACGTTGTGTTCTGTAGCAAACTATTGCTTGTGAAGCCTTCTAAGCATCTGAAATATTATGAACCTCCTGGAGGAGAAACCACTTCTTTCCCATTCCTCCTCTTTTTTTGTGGGGAAGCTAAGGGGAGGAAGCAATTCTATGTATTGCTACAAATAAAACTGTGGAAGAAGACTTTTCATACACCTGGCTTTCATGCACTAAAGGAAAACAATAAATTTGTCTCATGTCTACTATGAAACTTCTGATGCCTCCCAGGGTATGGTTCTACATGTTATAACTGGTTTGAGTTGATCATCATCATTTGAAGTGCACCAACTCTTTATTCTAAGGTACAGAGTGTTCCACTTTGGCTAATGATCTTTATTTCCGCTTTTGATAGGCTCTCTTATCACTGCAAATGAGTGTCTTTATGGGATAAGGCTAATAAACTACTCACATGTGTCAAGTTAATCCTTAAAAACATCTTATCTGCATGAAGAAGGTACGTGAGGTACACCTGAGATGCCCTCCTAGTGGGCTGCAAGAGTCCATTTCCTTCTACCCTGCTTTTCCAAATGGAAGAAGCAATTCCAAAAAAAAAAAAAAAAACACACGTGTCCAAACACATACAGTGTATGTGTTTCATAAAAATACACACAAATAAACACACATTTAATTAGAGATGGGGTCTTTTCCTAGTATAACTGTATTTGAAGGATCTAATTTTTTATTCAACATACTTGCACATTATAGTCCTGACTTAAGGTTAAAGACGTGCACCCTGACTAGCCTTATGCATGCCTTCTACAGCCACTTCTCCATATTCTTGCCTCCTTTTTTTTATATGTCTTGAATAGAGCGGATCTTGAAAATAACTCTTTAATACACAGGACTGTAGATAAATGCGGCTAGAGATGTGCCGAATGTAGCAGCAGCCAGAAGTAGAGGAGAAATAAAAAAACAACTTTGTAAACAGGTAGAAGGAAAGGAATAATAAGGTCAAGAAAGGATGATGGAAAAATAAAGCCAAGGAAAGAAATTGTTTCTGTTCAGAATAACAGAAGTTTGTTTTGTTTTGTTTTGTTTTTTTATCAGTGGAGTATGCTTTCTACTGGGAGATATTCATTGTATGTTAATTTACTTGCTGGGGATACTAGGAGGAGAAAGATTGTACTTATATTTTCATTTAGTACTAACTGGAGAACTCATTGTAAAATTTCTGTATGTGGTTTACATCCTTTTGTACAGTAGCATTTTTCAATAGAATAGTTAATTGCTTATCCTGCAAAATTAAAAGCTATAGAATACATCTTGGTTTTCTTTTTGCAGCAGTAATGTAATGGGTGCCAGTGCAGCTCTTTGCACTACCAGCCTGGAGTCTGAGTAGTAAAATTGACTGCCTTCACCTCGGTCATCTTACCAGGTCTTCCCCAAGGAAAGTTTTACTGGTGTAATTGTTCCAGTGTGGTCAGATTGGTTAGATTAAGCTAATTGCTTGTGCTAAAAGGGTCATCCCACTTTTCCTTTCTTCTTCATCTCTCTGTCTCGTGTCTGCACCAGTGCCAGAAACCACCCAAGAGAGAAAGTGCCCAAGCTGTACTCACCTCACCGCAATGTTTTTTATTTTCAAGGTAGTCTTTCTACCCATTTAGCTCCCTAAACTTGCTTACTGTGGATCAGATAAGCATTGCAGATTGTGTAAAAGAACCTGGGAGTGTGGACAGCAAAGGGCAGGAATGGGGAAGGGTACACTGCCCTTACATTATCTGATTCGGACCTCTTTGACCATTTTGCCAATGTTAATGAAGAGTAGCTGGTAAATCTGTCTTCAGAAATGCCACAGCTTTTCAGAGGAATGGGAAGGCAGATTTTGGTAGTAAATGATTGTCAAGAAGGCTGCCGCAATGGTATTTTAAAAAGATGTCCATTGTGCCTAAAATACTGTAACATGCATTCTGTCTCTGACCTTGCAGCAATACAGCTTTGTAGTCTGAAATGGCAGCATGAGTCCTACCAGTTTCTTTTGCTGAAATCCTGGTGGCAAACTACCCTGAAATCAAGGTTTATCAAGTTTACTATTGTGCTTCCAAATAAATTGAATACATGCCCAGGATCCTTCGTATTGCCTAGAACTACTCTGAGAACTGATATTAATTGAGAGAAAGGAGCTTTTCAGATGGAGCATTTAGTTAACACCAGCATTGCCTTGGAGAATTTTAAGCATGTTAGGGATGGGCTAACGAAGAAGCTGTGAAATGCAGGACTAACAACCCTCCCAATTCAGACCCCTGGGCACTGTTTTCTTTAAAGAAATCATTACCCCTTGCTCCAGAGTCAACTGTCAGAACAAAAGACTGTTTCAGCCTAGGTTGCTCCTCCTGGCATTTTAGCAGTAGTGAAAATAGCCAATTACTCAAGGAATAAAAATAAAAATGTGAGAATAACTGTCCTGCTGGCCACTCTGTGTGTCAACTTTCACTAAATAATACATTTGGGAGGAAATGCTGAGAGATGCTTAGCAGAACTTTATGGGAAACACGTAACTGAAAAGGGCGTGTGAGACTCTCAAGGTGAGGATACTACCAGAGCCTGGAAAGTAAAATGATAAAATACCAGCCCTGTTGTGATTGCAGTGCTTGTAAAGAGCTGTTTTCATAGCGCAGAGTGAGAATATGAAAAATGACTCTGCACCATGACTAGTAAGACTGGTCTTGGTTACCTTCCCCCATAGTCTAAACCCTAGCCTAAGGGAAGATTCTTGATGATAAGAATTGTCTTGTACTGTATTTCTTGCTTTATTGTTTCAGAAGGATAAGAGTTTGCCTTTTTTTTTTTTTTTTTTTATATTTTCCCCCCCACCCTTGCTCTCAGTGGAAACTGGAATGGCTTGGCAGTTTCAAAGCAGGCAACTACGTCTCCTTCTTGCATATACCTATATTACCTATCTTAGAGTAGAAAAGCAAGTTCATAGAATGCCATCCAATTGTGGTGGTGACCGTGCTATATAACTGAGGTGCTTTCCTGGTGGTAAGACACTGTGTTATCTCTTGCACAGTGCTGTTCACAGTACCTGAAGCTTGCACGATTAAGGACAGTAAGATCTCTACCTTCCGAGGAATTAACTTACGTAAACATTTTAGGCAACTGAAAAGCAAGTTTCCAACAGAGAGTAATAGCTTAGCATTTCCAGGTCTAGGAACAATTGCGTAAGCCATGTCTTTATAAAAAGTACAGTATAGAGATAGATACCATTTCTGCATTTTGTTCCCATTTTACTCTTGTATGCCCCTCATCCTTTTACTGTCCTTTTTGCCTCCCTGAAACACACATCTCTCTTCTCTCCTTCCCTTCCCCCCAAGCCCTGCGAGTCGCAAGTCTTAATTATTTAGAGTAAGGAAGAAGATATCAGGACGGTATAATTCTCCAAGATTCAGATTACATCCCCCGGCGAATAGCAAATATACAATGGCAACTTGTGCGAATTACATAAGAAAACAATGGCATTTTGGGAACGGCTCTGAGTTGAATACAGTGCAGGCATGCATACCTAAGAGAGGATCTCTGCCATCAATTACTCCCAGGCACCTGTGTGCAAAGTGCTCGGCGTTCTCCGCAGAACAATGCGATCCTTTTAATAGGTGGCCGTAGGGTTGTCGAAACCATTGACTGTCTTCAGATCTAAAGCCACTTATTACTAAGAGCGATCTACAAAATCCAGAATTTATTGCGAGCCTCTCATGTGGTAATGCAGCAGACCGCAGACTGAGCAATAATAGGTACAACCAGTAACCCGCTTCGGGTTCACACTACGTCTACAGGGGAAAGGCTCAGCAAGGTCTCCTCTGGTTTTGTGGAATCCCAGGTGCCAAAGATTCATCACAAGGATGCTGGTATTGGAAATCACATCTCATTATTTGGACCTATCAGTATGAAAGTTGAATTTTCAGTGTTTTGGGCTCGTGTCACCAGATGTCAGCCAAAAGTCTGTGAGGTTAGTTAAAGAAATATTTGGAATTCAAATTCAAAACTAATTTCCTCTCTTTTTTTTTCCATCATTTTATTGCTCTGAAATAGTAATTTCAGAGATGGGCTGGTGACTGAGGTTTTCTATATCTTCCGTATAGCGCCTTCTATTCCAAGATGAAATGCTGTGTCCAAATACTTAGAGGAACATTTCTTATCTGAATATCCTTTTGTTTACTTTTATTGCAAGTAAGCAAATGTAAGGCTCTTGTTATTCTTTATCTTACTAACAAGTGGAATCCATTTAAAATTATAGACTATTAAAATCAGCCTTTGTAAACTGGGAAGCGTGGCTGGCTTGCTGGTCTGTGTTGTAATATTTTGATTCCTTTTGTAAACGAGCTTACAAACTGTTCCCTTCTATGAAAGGAGTGACGTGATACCCAGTTGACTGCAATGTAAAGCACTGTAAAGTCATAAATACTGAAACTACTGGCTGACTAGGAAGAGCCAAGATGGAAAGCAAGACCTCAAGTGGAAACATTTTTAATTAAGGCACGAATAGTTAATGACTGCTCATGGAAGAAGAAAACTGAAAGATGTTCTGAAAGGCCTAAGTAAAAGCAGGGTTTTAAGTAGATGGCCCTGCAGAGGTTACTCTTTTCAATAACTGAAAGTGGAAGAAGTCATTTTGGCTTCACTAATTTGTACCTAGGTGAGTTCTTTGCTTTTATTCATTGAAGGAAAAAATGTCTAGCCCTCTTGTGAGTTCCAAATATTAGTCATCAAGAAAATAAAAAGGCCAAGTAGATTATGTGCTGTTGTTATAAAATATTTGGTTATATTTTTAAACATTTTTTTCTACTTCTGTGGTGTTGTAGCAGTACTACTGGAAATCTGTATGTAGATTTTCAAGCCTCAACAGCTTAGACATACATTCACTTAACAACTGTTATTTAGTTGTTTAGCCACATTCATGGCAACTTGAATGAAACCGTGTTTGAATACTTGCTCTTCTGTTTTTCTGCATAGCCTAGAGAGTTCATTTAAATTGCTGTGGGAGCTGATTTGAATTTGGTTGACAGCTTTAGCCCCGAAGCAGCTAAGATCCTTACCCATGTTTTCCTGTTGTCTTACTTTTGGGGACAACTTTGAGTCAATAGTGAACCAGACTCTAAAGCTGACTTTTTCTGATCAGAGTGGCCCCTATGTCGCCCTCTCTTCTACCTTCCCCTAACTGATCGAGTGCAAGGTCCATCTCTTACTGCAGTCAACGAAAACCATTGCCCATGAGGAATTGATGTCCCAAGGAATAGTATTGCTATTACTGGCACATGCAGTAGTGAGGACTGTTAACTGGTAGTGCCAAGTTCAAGACGTAGCTAATTAATTCAGCAGGAACAGGCCAAACATGGAGGTGCTTGATGTACTGTTCCTTAAGTCCTGCAGAACATGTTCATAGATCTGCTCCTTTCAGATTCTTCTTCATTCACCACTGTTTATCAGAAAGCACACATCTCACACATCTGGAGCCCTTCTCTGAAAGAGGTAGGTATGACTTCTGTGTCTTTCACTTGCTTGAATTGCAACACTGGCACTTTTTTTTTTAAAAACATAGCACAGCTTCCCCATTTGTAACAGAACTTTCTCAAAGAGCCTCCCTCGGTTCTCTTACAAAAATGTAAATCAAAACTCAGGCAGAACTATGCAGGTGGATCGTTACAGTCCTTTCCTCCCTTACAGGAAAAACGAAGAAATCTCTGAGTCCTTGGCAGTTTTGTCTATGGTGTTCTCCAATCACTTCTTTATAGGATATTCATTTATCTCCCATCTTTCTTCCACTTCACCCTGGACTGTGCAAGCTCTTACTGTAGCTAGGATGACATTTCTTCTAGTCAGACAGGTATTTGTTCTGGGTACATTACTGGAGTGTATTTGAGCTCTGTTATCTCTTAAGATTAGTTGCAGCGAGCGATCATTAGTGCACGACAGAGTACTCTCTTTTTTTCCTTAGCAGAAATATTCCATAAATGCTGTGTTTGTTTTCATGCATTACTGTAATACTTGCTCCCATAGTAGTTGCCATGTGGAGGTGCAATCAATAGATATATTTATTGGCAAACAACTAATTTAAGTTGCATGCACAGTTTTTCAGGGCAATGACCTTAGTAAGACAGTCACATTCAAATCAATTTGACACAGTTTTTTATTGATCAGTATATCGATGAATAAGGGTAAAAAGTTGCATAAAAAGTAATGTGAGGGAAAGGGCAGAGAGGAGGAGAATGATGAGGGTGTTTTTATGCATACAGAATTAAAATTTTATAATTAGATTGTGAGGGAAGAAGGAAAGAGAGTAGAAAATGATTCCATGGACATCTTAATATTCAGTCCTACAGAGATCTTTTCACTGAAGTATTTATTTATTTATTTACTTTCGTTTGTTACCATAGAGGAGATAAATATTTGGCCGTAGTTAAAGAGGCTTTCTGATAGCAGTTCTTGCATTCATTAAAAGGATTTTGTCATAAACTGCCTGAGAGATTAAACATGGCCATCAGTTGTAATTTCATAGCATGAATAGGCAATATAACCTGTTTTAGACTTTGCTCTACAGAAGTTCAAGAAGATCTTGGGGTGACTTACCTGAGGCTCTGCATGTTGCCCTACAGAGCAGAGTATCTGTTAGAAGATATTACCTTTTAGAGGAATTAAAAAAATAAAAAGCATTAATAGCATGGCTTATTTTTTCCCACTAACAAGGCAACTCCTAGACAAGATGAATAGTCAGCATTGCTCTGGTCTGTTCAGTGCTATGCTAAGTCTTGCTTCAAATCCTGGAGCCACCTTCCATCTACTTCCAATAATCCTATAAATCTTCATTTTATCAGGGCCAGGTCTGTATATGCTCATCTGTATATGCTTAAAAAAATTGTATAGAGAAGCTATAAGAGCATCCTGCAGTGGTGAAAACTTAAAATAGATGTCTTATATTACTTTTTCTTTTTCTTGATAATATTTAGTAAGTTTATGCAATATTTCAGGGTTTTATTAGAAATAAAAGCTCAGGAGCCTTATAAATTGCAAGCTCAGGAGCCACTCTTCTTTTCTCAGTGCAACAGATATGGGATTGAACTCTGCAAAAGATAAATTCACCCTTGCAATTCACCCTGCTGCCCCCATCCCTGCCCAGGTTAATTCACTCAACTTTCACCACTCTGTGCTCTGAGGATGAGAATATTACTCTTCATGTAGGAGTCTAAAGAAAGGGCTGTCACATTCATCATGGGGTGAAAGGGAGTGGCAATTCTTCAGTACATAATACATTAATCTTATTTGCAACCTTGTGTTCCTAAGCATTTCAGTAACAGAAGTACATCTTGTTTTCATGTCTTGAATATTTGTGCTGAAGAAAAAGCTCTTTTTTTTTTTTTGATAGCTTTTGTCTCCGAGGCAAAGAATTTCGTTTTGAGCACTTCATAGAGCATCTTAATTCTTCAGCCTTTCCTAAGAACTTTTACCTAGTTTACCTTACTAAAAGCATGGTTTTCAAGGCACTTAAATAGCACTGTTTGAAAACGTTAGGATGCAAAAGCAGCAGGAGGAAGTCTGAAGTTTCCTTCTGTTTATTGTGATTTAGAAGTAAAGCTTAAAACCCGTCCAAGACAAACATGCTGCTGAAGGTGCAAGCTGAGCTTGTGCGTGGGTCCTGAAGATGTTTTGTCGGGAAAGACCTACCCAAAAAAATGAGGATGAATGGTTTGAGGCCACCATTTCCCCTTCCCAGCGCTGCCTGGTGTAGCCCATTCCATGTCACAGGATGGAGGACTCCAACACCGTGAACTTCAGTAGGAGCTGGTCTACACGCCCTTATATGATAAATATTTATTATCATATAAGTGATAAAAAGTGATATGATAGATATATGATATATCACTGATATAAATACCATATAAGTGATGTAACGCTGTGTCCAGCAGCTCCTGCAGCCCTATCGTGTCGTGCTGCCAGGAGCCCACAAGTTCTGCTGGGAATGAGAGAAGCCTGCTAAGCATCCCACGCTTGGGGAAGTGCTCCTCACTTTGCAATATTGCTGCAATGCAAACAAATCACCAGGCACATTTGTTTGCTGACACGCTAAAATCTCATTCCTGAAATGAAAACAGTAAAATATTGCCAGCGCGGATGCTAGTGGGCATAGTAGAAAGGGCAGAATCCACAGATTTAAAGAAAATTCAGCAGCAACTTTCCATTTTGAGTTTTGTTCATCTTTCATTTTACTCTATCAGGACTAGCAGCATATTCGGCTAACAAGTTTCTAGAGACCATTGGAATAAGCAATATTAGCAGAAAATGATGAAGTTTGGCAGTTCAGAACACTTTGTGCTTTAGAGCACAAATATGACTGACCTGTCCATGTTCAGTTATGGTTGGTATCAAGCAAAGTTCAGCTAGGTCTGGCCAGATGCTTTTTCACCCCAATATATTTTTTCACAACCTATCCTGGCCTTTGCCTATTTATGAAGATGCTATACTGTTTCATTTAAATTCATATATACATTTTCTTTTTTTTTTTTCAGATGTGTTTTCTCTTGCTTCTGATTTTATCTGAGTTTGATAAATAATTTAACTTCCTATAGTGAAATTAAGCTTTTATGTATGTAGTACATGCAGCGAAAAAAACTTCTCTGCATGTACTTGGTGTAACATATACCTCACACTGAATTCTTACTGCTTAGTCATTAATGAATTTTTGCACAGACATTTTTAGGCATATTAACCCATGCCAACAAATAATTCACTTTTTCCTGTATAAAGCGAATAACCTTACTTTGAATTAGTTTTGTACATTGAATTATATTATGCTATGTGTATGACATCCTGGGATGTTACTTTTTAATTAGGAGAAGATTTGTATCTTCTTTCTACCCTCTTTTTTTTTTTCTTGAAACAGTCATCATCAGTAACTAGAAGATTTGAGTTGTGAGTGACTTAAAATACAGCCTTAGATAGTTGAGGATTTTGTCTTCTTTTTCTTTCGGTGCAGTAGATTCGCTTTAAGGAATCTCCTTCCAAACTTCCTTTTGCATGCTTAGCAAAGCTAACCTTTCTCATTTTCCTTGTGCATACAGTACAAAACGCTAATGCATAACTTAAAAACAAATAGCTGCCTCTCCATCACCTTCCTACCCCATTTCAAAACATCAAAGCTGTTTTCTACGTACTACATTTTGCAGTATGAGGACATTGCTCAATCCACTATTCTTCCTGCTATTATCACTGTGTACTTCACCTCCCAAGTGAGACAATGAAGAAGGCATGAGAGTTAATATATTACTTCATCAGAAAAGCTGTGAATAAGGAGAAAAATAATAAAAAAAAATGCTAAAGGACATTCAACAGTAGTAGTGTCTAAGAGCAATTTGCTCTTAGCAATTTGCAAGAAAAGTAATATAAATTAAGTTGGCCTTTGCTTTTCTTAAGTCTGTGAAAAAATCATGTGGCTGCATTTCTGACAAAATATTTTCTTTATGAGCAGGAAAGGGTGCCTCCAGTAAGGAAGCATGCAAACTCTTTTGCTTTATGTTGTCTAAGCAAGAAATACCCCACTGTGACTGGTGAAGATGGGGCTTTCCTGCTGTGGAACAAAAAGACGGAGCCGTGTGCGAGTGTCATTGACATGAGGGCCCCAGCCTCCATCTTCCCCACATATCATCTGCTTCACTGTTCAGCTCTTCACTCTCTCTTTTCTAACTCTCTTTTCTAACTAGTGCTACTAATGCCCAAAGGCCCATTCTGCCATTAAGTAAAACTCCACAAAGGGAGTACTGTATTGGGAGAAATAGGTGAGTCACAAGTAATTTCACCATCATTCTCATAGAAACAGGTTCCCATCTGCTTCTTCTCCACCTCCTGAAAAAGCTTTGGAATCCAAAATATGTCACTGAGAGACTTCCATAGCCCTGTAAAATTCCCAGGCAAAGACTATTTATCCTTCATGTGTTGGGCACATTTTGTTTGTCACTTTGGAAAGTTTTTAGCAATAGGGCATGTTTCACCTCAGACTATTTTTGATTTGTTTGTAAAAATAATCTCAGCTAGAAAATCTAAGATAAACCAAATTCATAGTTCATGTAAACAAGGTATTTGAGTTTATGAAATTATTTCCAAGAAATGTCATCAATCATGAACCTTATTTCTTAACTTCATTCAAACTATGTTAGTATTCAGTATTAAGCAAGAGCTACTTAGTACTTATGGAATTTTTGTCTGTGAGTATTGTGCCTAACTTGAAGGACACTGGTTTTGATTCTAATTTGCTGATTCCACTTGGACTGACTGGAATCTGGCCAGGGTCAAGAAAGTGTAAGAAGCAAGGCAACCCAACAGGGTTGGGAAGCACCAGTTCCTATCCCGTGTCTTCAAGGAGCTTTTGTAACTCTTCCCCTTGCCTGTTCCCCTAGTACCTCCAGCTTCTCATGCACTTCCTAATATGAAACAACCAGTAGCCCATCCTTGCCATGCTCTTCAAAAAACAGTGCTGGGAATTTCCTGTAAAGCATCTGCACCTCCTTGCACGATTTATCTGGACAACAGAAGAACTGCTTCCACATGTACTAATAATTCATTTCTCTATTTGTAGAAGCAAACCCCCAAACATTCCCAAATGGAGACTTTTGCTTTAATTCATTCATCCTGTTAAAGTGAAGGTCAAAAGGAAATATTTTTCTAAAATTCATAGTGTGAAATGAGTTAACTCAGTCTTTTCTTAGCCTTACATTTCACTCATGTCTTCTGCATGAATTGAATATAGTCTGCTGTATTAAAAATGATGGCAGAAAATTAGTTTATCTGTTAAATGTAATGTATTTTTGAGAACAATTTTAAACCTGGAGGGATATTTCTTTAATAGGGATTAAATCTTACCTTGTTTTCCTGCCCTGGAATGCTTTTTTAATTTGCGCTGTAAAATCAGCTGGTGGATTTTTAGACCTCGGGCAATCATTTTAGTCAAAACAGCCTCACTAGTCAGGAAATTACTGCTAATTCTACATATAATTATTGCTGCCCTTTTAACATAGTTGGAAAGGTTTGTAAAAGGAGTAGAGGCTCTTGTATATAAAGTAGTTCCATTATGTAACACTATTCAGCTGTATTTGAATTTTATTCGTATTCAGGATAGAGTATTTGTATTGAAAGAACATCCTAAACACAGCAGTGTTATCTGAGTTCAATCTATATTAACTTGACTATGAAGACTGTTTTTCAGACCTGGCTTTCAATCTAATATCTTTGCAGTCAAATGGTTTTCTGACATGTCTGCTGTCCTGTTTTATATCCTCTATTATATTTCAAGGTGTTTCTAAAGTGGACTTTGCTCTCATTATGAAATATTATTTTTGACTGCTCCCATTTTTCTTTCGGAGCTCTTCAGTTCCATCAGGGCCATGTTCTACCACACCCGCACTGCAGTGGGATTGTTCCTTCGAAAAAGAATTATTTGGCATAATTATGACAATCTGTCACTAACTATTTAAGTTTCATTATGTTCTAACTGCCCACGGAGGTAATAGTTGCCTACTCACACATTCCCTTGAATATGACTTGGGGCAATTATGTTGTGTCATGACCTATCAACTGGGAACCTTGACCTGTATGTTGGTCACATTTTTAACTGCTAATGTATTTTGTTAATTGTTCACGTACACATTGCAGTGACCTAAAATCTCCTATTTAATGAGCTCATTGCAATGCTGTTCACTTTTTAAATGGTGATCATTAAATACATGGCAAATAAAGAAACTTCCTTGAGCCGGATAAAACCAAACTCTAACCAGTCCATCTAAACAAGTTCAATATAAATGACTTTTATTTTGCTCAGGAAGATACCCAGGATCAAAAGCAAATGACATTTATATACATGTTCATATAGCATTAACAGACTCTCCTCCAGACACTATATTTCTTTTATTTCTTTAATAACCTTTTTTTTTTTTTTGCTTATTTTACTAGAAGCATAAGATACTTTTTGATATAAGAATTATATTTTTAAAGGGATATTGATTAGAAGAAAACAGCAGAAACTAAAGTATGTTTTGCAGGCAAAAAATTTTATGTGTGGTAGTCTCAAAGATGTAAAACTTGTGTGTCTAAGTCATGAGTGTCAGTGCACAGGGATGCGAAATTGGCATCTCATAGGAAGATAAGACTCATTACAAGAAAATAGCAGAAGTGAAAAGACATAAATAAGTAAAGAGAAATCAAGTATAACAAAAGCGGGAAGTTTATTAGAAAATTGGTAATTGGATTCAACGGCTGAGAATGGAACTATAGCAAGAGAGAAGACGAATGCAAACAGGGAAACCATGTCAGTCTTTATTGCAAAGGAAAATAGGAGAATACTTTCTCTTTTTAGAGGACTGGATTAACCAGAAAGTGGAGTTATCAAAGAGAGTGCTTATGAACAAACAGGTGAAATAAGTAGTGATTAACACCAATTACTTAAGGGCAAGGTAACAAAACCTCTAAAGAAAGTTGAGCTTGATCCTGCAGAAGTATTAGGAAAGTTGCTCATCAAAATAGAAGACCAGGTAACCTAAGACTGGAAGAGAA
>JAVCKT010019943.1:0-30703 GCA_032273925.1 Rhynchotus rufescens | reverse complement strand
TTGGTCGTTCTCACCAAGCCAAAGGGTTCCGGGGGCATGAGGGGGTCCCGCTGGCAGTGGGGACCTTCCAGCCTGGGTGCCGGGCGGGATATTGGCTCCCTGCGCCGGCGCTCCAGCGAGCGGCACACGGGGTCGGGAAGAGCAGGGTGACGTTGCGGGGTTGGCGGCCAAGGAGCCCTCCAGGAGCCACGGGCAGAGCTGCTGCCTCCTCATGGGGCCTTCCTCGGCTCGTCCCTCTGGAGCCGGCACGAAGCGGGATGTCAGCACGCGGCTGCTCCGGGAGCAGCGGGCAGCGCCTTGGGACGGGGCCTTCCCTCCCTCGGCACGAGCCGGGCTCGCGGGCAAGCTCGCCTTCATCTGCAGGAGGTGCCTCTGGGGTTTCTCCCAGCAGAACCAAACTCTTCCAGGTGGTTCCCATTTCCCCACACCCGGGTTTTCCAGGTGTGGATATGTTCCCACTTAAAAGCAGTGCAGGAAGGGGGCAGTCCTGGTTGCAGGTTGATCTTGGTGGGCTGTGGCCCTGCTGGCAGTGGCGGCATGAGGGAGATATGGGGTGGCTCCTCCAGCGTGCAGGGAAATGATTGAGTTACTGCTCCCGCTCCGTTGTTGGCACGAAGAGGGGGACCTCGGGGATAAAGTTGCTCAGCCTCTTTGCAGCGGGTGAGTCTGAGAGCGTAGAGTTACCGAGCTGAAATGGCAGCGCTGCCGCAGCTGCCTCGGGAGTGAGCTTGAGCAGGGCTGGGTCATGTTGGGGGGCTGCCTCGTGCTGTGGGCTTCTCTTCTCCTCTGCCCTCCCTGTGGTTCCAAATCCTCATGGCTCCAGTCCCTCCAGGAAGGAGGGGAGTGACCTGGGGATGGGGGTTGCTTTTTTTCCCTCTTCCTTTCCCTTGATGTGGGGCAGGGACACTTGTGGTTGGATAAAGGAACCGTTGGGGATCGTCTAGTTAAACCCTGCCCTGCCTTTGCTCAAATAGCGTCTTGTCCAGGGCTGTGTCCAGACAGCTTTTGAGTGTCTCCAAGGAAGGAGACTCCACAACCTCTCCAGGCAACCTGATCCAGGTCTTAGGTCTTCGGGGCTTCCCTTGGCCCTGGGTGGAGGCTTGGATCTCCAAGGCGGTGTGGTGAGGAGCCGTCCACATGCTCATTCAGCCCTTGCCAAGCGGGTGAATGGCCCACGTGGATGGGGCTTGCTGAGCTGCTGGCATCTGCCCAGCAGTGCGGGCAGCGCTGTGAAGCCCCAGTGTGGGGCTGCCCCAAGCCAGCACCCGTGGCAGGGTATGGATGGGAGCCAGGGTGCCCGTCTGCCGCGAGGTGGGAGCCACAGCTCCCCTGCAGCGACCACCGGCCGATCCCTCTGGGAAGGTGCTCGTTGCCGCTCCGTCCGTGCTCGGGAGCATGCCACACTGGTATGGGACAGGATGGGTCCCTGCTCCAGTCCCATCCACAGAGGTGCTCAGTGTTTCCTCTGTGTCCCCAGACAGAGGCAGTGCCCTCATCCTTCCCTTTGCTGGAGCGGGACCGAGGGGGGCTCCAAAGGGCCGGCACGGAGGGGATGGGGGGAGCTGGTGGGAGAGCAGCTCCCAGCTGCTGCCCTCAGCGGTTTCACCCCGGGGAGATGTTGGCTCCCATGGAGACCTGTGTGCAGCTGATGCTGGGCTGGCTGGGAATGTCCCACCAGCGTGGTGGGACCAGCAGAGCCCTCCAAGGCACCAGGTGAAGGAGTCAGTGCTGGGGAAGGGATGGCTCTTGTGGAGAGTGGTGCTTGGAGAAACACTCCAAGGGCTCTGTTCTGTTGGTATCTCCCTATCCCTGTGTCCCTACCTGCCTGATGACCATCTCCTCTGCTTTGGTGGCAAGCAATGCCATTCCCAGGGCACCCAGCAGAGACAGCGCTGCCCACCCCACACCAATGCCAGCTGCCCGTGACGGGGAGCACGGGGCTTCCCGGGGTGCAGAAAGCTCCATCCAAGAGTGACCGAATTGCTCGTAAAATCATCCGCGCTTCAGGCCACGCGTAAATGGCAGCAGGCCGAGCTCCCGGGCTGGGTGGCTTGGCAGCACCTGCGGGGCTATTTTGGGGCCCCGGGGACATTTCCCTTGTAAGCGATACCCCCACGCTGCTCCCGGGAAGCCTGCGAGCTCGTGCGGAGCGGCCGGGCTGCGGGAATCTCTGAATCTCTGCCCGTGTGTTGGCACCATGTGAAGGGCTCTGGGGCCCGTGGACCCAGAAGGTCCCCAGGGCTGGTCAGGCGTGTGGCTCAAGTGTGTCCCATCTTCTAGCTTGCTCTGGGCTCGTGGGTGCCCCAGCTGTGGGGAAAGGGGTGCCCTCCTGCCCCATTGCTGCCCAGCCCGGAGGTTGAGCAGGGGTAGGTGGTATTAGAGAGGTTCTGGGAGACGGTGACCAGCATTTTGAGGCTGGAACTCAGGGGAGAGGGGTGTATATGTGTGATGTGGGAAGGTGTGACAGTCCGGGGGATGCTGCAAGATGCTGGTGGGTTTTTTTGGAGCCTGTCCTGGGAAAGAGGCTGGGAAGTGGCAGAGCTGAAGAGGTGTCTTCTGAAGCGGGGCAGGGACTTGCCTGTTGTTGAGTACTGTAGGTGTCCTGAAGGATAAGGGCTTGGTGCAGGTCTCTGAAGAGAGGAATGTGGCCTTGTTAAGGCTCTGGCCACCTTGCTCTATCCATGCCTAACTCTGTTGGGCTCCCCTTGGTGAGCAGTGCTGGGGGAGGCACCACGGGATGCAGCAGGGAAGCACAGCCCAGGCCCCCAAAACAAGGATGGGGACTGGATCCCCAGCGCTGGATATACAGGCTGTGATGGGCCCTGTTAGGGCGAGGTGCCCACTACTCCAGCACTGCTGGAGAGGGGCAGGAGCCCCCCGGGCAGGACAGGGAGCCTGGGGCTGTGATTCCACCCAGGAAGACCCAAACTGAGCCTAGCAAGAATGTCGTTTGGGGCCAGCTGGGAAAGCCCTGGAGCAGGCTTATGAAGCCCCCCTCATGAAGGCTCCTGAAGCCCCCCATTAGCGGAGGCCTCTGAGGACAGGTTCCTGACAACCTCTCAGCAATCAGTCCTTTGGCTTTGAAGGGGCTCCCTTCAACCCCTTCACGGCACAGCGTTTCCTGGCCATTTCTACATCCCTGCCCTGAACCCTCTCCAGTTCTTCAGGTGCCACGACAGACACTGCAGGCTATGGACCCTGGCACCACAGTTGGGCTCCATGGGGCTGCACCATCACCCTTGCTGCCTCACTGACCCTTACACCACCCCCGAGGATCACATTCCCAGAGCTTTCCTTCTGCTCTCCCATCTCCTCCAGAGTCCCTGTCTGCCAGGAAAGACTCATCTCAAGCCCAGAGGGTCTTGGTTTCCTCGATGTGCAGCGTGACATCTGGCTGCACTGAAATGCATGTTGTTTTCTTGCTGTCTGCTCGCTTGTGGATCCAGATTTCTCTCTGCCAGGGAGCTGTTCTCTTTTTATTTTCCATTCCCCTGAACTTGGTGTCATCTGCAAGCCATTGATCATGAGTTTGGGTCTTCTTCCAAGTCTTTGATAGAAATGTTAGGGTAGGCACCCTGTGGGAGCCCAGTTGAAATGGGAGCATAGTCAAAACACCCCACAAAATGATTCCCCATTTTCAGCTCTATATTTAGAAAGCTCTGAGCCTGGTTTTAATCCCTTTAGTGTATCCTGGTGAGATTTCTTTACCCTGCTTTCTTAATCAAAATATCATGCACTTCTATCAGCCTATTTATAGACATCAACAGTCTCTCTCTTTCTCTCCCAGTTAAACTTGTAATCTCAAAAAAGGAGGTCAAATTAGTCTGACAAATCTGTTTTCTATATCCTCAGTGAGATGTGCATTGATTAGATTATCTTTTTCCCTGGGTCTGCCACCCCTGCCATTCTCAAAGAGGCAGAGCTGGGCTGCCTGGTCTCTACTTTCACACACATTTATTTCTCTTTTTGAAAAATGAACCCAC
This sequence comes from Rhynchotus rufescens, assembly GCA_032273925.1. Classification (NCBI taxonomy): domain Eukaryota; kingdom Metazoa; phylum Chordata; class Aves; order Tinamiformes; family Tinamidae; genus Rhynchotus; species Rhynchotus rufescens. The sequence continues at coordinate 26,720 of JAVCKT010019943.1, read as the reverse complement.
TGTGCACTTTCTGCTGCCCTGGGATCTCTCCAAAGGGCTCCTTGGCTTCCCAAACCCTGCTTTGGGAGAATTCCCAGCCTATGAAGGTGCTGGCCTGCTCTGCTCCAAGTCTATGCTTGAGACGTGCTCCCTGCCTCTCCCGAAGCCCCAGCACTGCCTTGGCCATCACGAGCTGTCGAGCAGCCCTAATGCTAAACACATGGATAATAAAACCCCAGGTGCTGCCTCTGTGCAACCCAGTAGTTGCACTGGCTCTTCTGCTTTGTCCCGTTGTGGTGGCCTCTTCCAGGGGGACATGGAGAGCTGGTGGTGCTGGTGAAACTCTTCTTGCCCAGAAGGGGAAACTGAGGCATGGAATGACTGGAGTAGATGGGGAACAGATGCTCTGCTGTTCATGCTGGAGGTCCTCTCTGGGGAGATGCCTCTTTGGTGAGGCTGCCCTGGGGTCTAGGAAGCTCCTGGGTGTAGCTCAAGTGCGAGGAGCTCTCCAGGAGGTTCGAGTGCAGGGCACGAAGTGGCCACTGTGGGCTGTTCAGCACTGGCCTGTTACCTGGCGGCTCGCGGTGTGTTCCAGTGGGGCTGGCTGGGAGCATGCACAAGGACCAGGCAGTGACCCACGTCTGCATGGGAGATGGAGGTGCTGGCGTGCAAGGCCAGGTGCCATGTGGGCACTGAGTGCAATGCCCAGCACAACGCTGCAGGGCCGCTCACCAGAGAGGAAGGTCCTCATGGGATTCCTGCTCCGCTCCGTGTCGGCCAGCATGGACCCTGCTCCCAGGGGAAGGGTGCTTGGCCAAGGGGCGATGCCTCTCCCCACCTCAGAGCTGTGCAAGCTCCTGTCCTGCCTGCCCCATGGCACGTGGGCAGGCGCACGGTGCTGCCTGGGCATGTGCCAAGCAGGGCTGCATTGCCTTTGGTGGGATAGTCCCCACCACAGCAGGTCAGCCCTGCCGAGGAGACACTGTGGGGAGCAGAGGCACCCTGCACATGTGCAGTGCCCGCTCTGGCTGCACTGGTCCTGGGGTGAGCCCTGGCCTCCTGCCCTGAGCACGGCGGCCGCAGGGCTGTGCTGGGATCAGCACGAGCTGCAGTGAGGGCGGGTGCAGGAGGCCAATCCTCCCGGAGTGACTTTTTCCACCAGCCAGGCTTGGCAGCAGCGCGGAGCATTGGAGTCTCCAAGCACTGAGATACCTTCCCTGGCAGACACCACACCACAGCCCGCGGCCCAAGCTCTGCTGTTCAGATGCTGGCTGAGCCTGAAGAGCGTCATGGGAGTGCCAGAGACCTGGCAAACTCGTGTCAGGGCCCCAGGCAGTCTGAGATAGGAAACAAATGACCAGGTTTTAGAGGATCTGGAGCTAATCCCTACTTGGGTCTTTCATGCACTTTTCCCTGCTCTCCTCCATGGGCCACTTGCTGGTGGAGAGTGAGGCTGTCGTCATGTGCCCAGGGATGTGTCCTGAGCAGAGCCCGAGGGACCCTGGTGAGCCCTGCAGCCAGGAGCTCCATGGAGGGACTGGGAAGGCATTGCCACAAACTGGGGGGACTTGCGGGAAAAGGGGCTCAGAGGCCAGGGCTGCAGCCAAGGCCAGACCCATTGGTGACCTTAACGGAAAATCCTGGCAAGTGCCAAATGCTTCCTTCTAGTCCGGCCACTTTCCTGGAAGTCTTGAAGAGCTTTGTCAGGGGCCAGGGGAGTAGAAGGGGAAAAAAAAAAAGCATAGACTTTGGGCTTGGTTAACCTTGGTTTTCCTCAGAAAGGAAGGGACAGACAGTTTTTTGGGGTTTTATTTTGGTCTGTTTTAAAAAAGCCACCGTGGAAAAAAATGCCTGCTGGTGTCTTTCTTTGCAGAAAAGCTTTCCTCTAAGTCAAGCCCATTTGACTAGAATGCTCATTTGACTGAGCTGAAATAAAAAACAATATCAGGAAATATTCCTCTGACAGCCAATGGCTTGGTGTCCCTTGGCTTTGCTGTCCTCCAGAGTGATGGACAGGCCCGTGTCCCTTGTCCTGTGGCAGTGACGCTGTCTTGCTGCAGCTGCTGTTCTTGCTTGTGCGGAGAAGGATGCGGCTGGTGCTTGTAGCAACGAGGTCCCTTCTCCTCCAAGTTCTTCCAGTGGTCCCTACGAGGATAGGGCTGATTTATGAATGGCTGGTGATATAAATTTCTGAGCTGGCTGTGGCTCTGGGGCTGCATTGCAGGTCTGTGAGGGGCTGCTGATGGGATCCTGCCCTGAAATGCTGTCTGCTTTGGTAAATGCTACTTCATAGGCATGTTTTTAATATAACCAGAGTGTGTCTCCTTTGGGCAAGTGCAGCAGAACATGTAGAGATGTGGTTTTGGGGTAGATGCACCATCCTTCCGTTGATTTGCAATGGTCTGTTCCCGTAGTGGAAGTTTATTTTTTGCATAAAATGATCCCTTGCACCTGTTCCTGGAAAGAGCTTGAGTTCCCCACTCCTTGAAAAAGCAGAACGGCAACCAAGCCTGGCCTAATCTTGGCTTTTGTGGGTCCCTGTGCAGGGCGTAACATGAGGGAGGGAGCCCTTTTGCTGAGCCCCTGTGTGAGGAAATGCTGTTTTCCCTATGGGAATCCCAGTGGGATGTGTGGTGGGCACCACCATGGTGGGGCTGGCACAAGCCCTGGCCACCTGCGTTGGCGAGAGCAGCACTGGTGCTGGGCGATGCCTTCACCCCGAGGTAGCACCGAAATGGGTTTGTGAACCACCTGATTCCTCCTTCTTGAGGCTTTTCTTCTACTCTCTTTGCTTCATCCTGAGAGTTTCCCCAACCCAGCTTCAGCTCCTGCATTTTGCTCCTGTTTTACTAGTTGGCAACAATTGCCCTGCAGTCCTGAGGTGAGCTGGGCCCTGGGTGCCTTGCTGCGGGCGCCCAAGGTGGCCGGTCCTTGAAACCCTGGCTCTGCAGCCTCCCCTGCGCCTGCTTCTCCGTATTCTTCCACAATTCACACCAGTGGCAGCAAAATGTGAAAAACGCTAGTCTCTGAGCTGGCCCTTGCAGATGGGAATGCTTTCCTTGCACGCTGCGAGGGCTCGGGATTTGCTCAGGGGAAGAGAGCGCGTGAAAGGCCGTCCTCGCCGCAGCGCGCTGCTGTCCCCGTGCTCGGGGCTCCTATTTCTGCAGGAGGGGGGGATCGCCCTTCCCGGGGCCACCTGTGCCCATCTGTCCCTCTCGGCTGCTCCCGGTCTCGCTCTCGGGAAGTGCCTCCCTCGGGCTCATGCGGCACCGCGGTTTAACGGGGCTCTGTGCGGGGACAGGGCGAGGGCAGCGTGCCAGGCGCGGGGTGGGCGAGGGTCACAGCGTGGCGCGGGCTCCAGCACTGGGAGCTGCGGACGCAGGAAATGGCACAGAGTCCGTTCTGGCGGTGCCGGGGCTGCACTGAGCGGGTGGGAGGCACCGGCTGCCCTCCGGGGTTGTGTTTCAGCTGGAAGTCGTGCACTGGTTTTACAGCCTTTCTCCTCCTGGGCTGCTGGGGCACCATGGCAAGGCCTCCCCTGTGTTTCCAGCAGTACTGGGCACAGCGCAGCCCCCTTCCAGCCAAGCCCTGGGATGTCCGTGGCCCTGGGCAGCCTGAGGGATTCCCTGTCACCCCGGCTGTTTGGGTGCGGGTGACCCATCCCAGGCTTGGAGCTGGTGACTCCCGGAGTCAATGAAGTTGGGACAGGCTGAACCCTCTCTGTATAACACAACCACTTCCAAGCCTGAAGTTACACTGACAATTTCACAGAAAAGTGCAGGTCTAAAGATGCTCAGTTGCAGGCCAGGCAGTCTGGATGCTGAGACTTGTGGTGTGGGAGAGACCTGAGCTGTGGTCCCCACTGGTATCTGAGCTGGTGGACAAGAACAGCTAGCCTCCCCATTGCCTCTAGGAGCCATCCCCATCCTTCCTGTGTTTTTCTTCACTAACAACCCATTGCACCCAGGGCCCTGCTGTGAGACCTCGATCCTTGTAACCTGTTCCCTGAGCTGCTGGGGCAGCTTGGGCAGGGCTGGTGGCATCCCTGGGCAGTGCTCCAGCCTGGTGCAGAGACGTGTGACTCGTGTCACAGGGCAGCGCAAGCCTGGTGCCCGGGACCCCTCTTTGGAGGCCAGGTCCCAAGGGTGAGCAGGGCAAGGTCGACACCTTGACACCATTCAGGCTGTGAACATGAGAAGCCCTCATGTCATCGTACAGTGCACGCCTGTGGCTTGGATGCTGGAGGTTGTTCCTGCTCCGGGGCCTGCGAGGGACGGGGCCCTGGTGCAGATGTCCCTTGGCTCGTGGCCACTGTCGGGGCTGAGTGGCTGGGGCAGAGCAAACGGGCGAGCGGGCACGAGGGGGCTGGTGCTTTGCTTCCCGTGCGGGGCCGGGCGGCTCCTCCTGATCCCGCTGTACAGTTGCTGGCCGTATTTTTAGCCGCCGGGGACGTGTGGAGGGTGCTAAGCCCGTAACCTTCGGCCCATTTCGCAGCGCGGCGCTCGGCAGCCGCCCATCTGCAGATCAGCATAATTCGCCTTGTGGTGTCTTTGGAGACCATGTAGGGGAAAAAAGGAGGGCGAAGGAGATGGAAAGGGGAGGGCGATTTTATATAACGCGCTGAAGGTCACAGGAAATGAAGCCCGTGACCCAAAGAGGGGCAGGGATATCCCAGTTGGAGCAGGAGCATTTCCCTTCTCCAGCGGGTCCTGGCTCACGCAAGGTGCTGGGGCTGTGCCCAGCTGCGGTGGTCACCACCGAGGGGTCACTCCTGTGCACCCTGTGCTCGCTTGGAGGTGACCCGCGGGCCCCAGGGTCCTTGGAAAACCCCCGTGGCGCTGGCCCTGTGCCGGGACGAGCGGTGTCTCCGCTTCCCTCTGTGCCCTCCAGATCCCTGGCTATTTTGGGGCTGTGCTGAGACTCTCGCTGTGTCCACCCCCAGTCCCTCGTCCTCAGGGGGATGCAGAAATGCCCCGTGCAGGCTGGCACCGGCTGCCGCGCTTTGCAGGCCAGAAGCACCTTGGCCTGCGGGGAGCTCCGCGGGGGCGGCCGCGCTTGGGAGGCCAGCGGGAGGAGCGGGCGCCCTGCTCTGGGCAGCGCCCTGCGTCATTGGCAAGGCCGAGGGGCACATCTGCTGCCAGGATGCCAGTAGCTCTCATGGTTCCAGGCTGCACATGGGAAAGACTAGAGACCTTGGTGTGCCAGGTTTGGGGACAGTTTGGACAATTTGGGGCCTGTGGCTGGGGCGTATGTGTGGAAATGCTTGAACTTGGGTCACTGCCTTCCCCAGGGGCTTTGCTCTGCTCGCGTAGCACTGGAGTGCTGGTCATGGGCATTAAACCTCATGTGGAGGCTAAGGGGGTGCCAAGCCCTGGCCATGAAGCAGAGAACCTCTTTGCTGATTTGGGAAGAAATTCCCTTCCGTGGAGGAGCCTGACTCACCAGGGGCAAGGCCAGAACGAGCGGAGGGCACCTCAGCCTCCCCTGTTTGCCCTGTGCTTTGCCTCGGAGCGAGCCCCTGGTTTTGAGGGCAGGTCAGGACAGAAGCGGAAGGGGAGCCGGAGCAGAGGCTGGTGCCCGGGCCTCCCTCGGGCATGCCGGAGGTGTGCGGCCATGCGGAGCTGTTGTGCCCCTATCCGTGCCCACGAGCTGCGCGGTGCCGCTGGCTCCTGTCCTGGGCCAGGGCAGAGGGAGGTGGTGTTTTTTTCTGGTTGGCATCTGCTTGCCAGCTGGGGTACAAAGGAATTATTTTCCTCTGAAACACTTCCCTGGAATGTAGGCATTAGACTTTTCAGGGGATTATTTAGACTAGCAGCAACTGTTTGTAACAGAGACAGTATAGCTGGTGCTACTTTTATTTTTGGCATCTGTTGACTAATGCTAAATCACAGTCAGAGGCCCTATGGAAAGTGCAGATGACTTCTCCTGGACTGTAGAACAAATTCATTGTGTTCCAGCCAGTTACACGGAGTGGCAAATGTTTTCCTAATGAAGGGACATGCACAATAAATAGCTCTTCTCGTGCTGCCTCTGGGGTCGGGCCAGGTATGCGGCAGCCCGGCCAGGCCCTTCCCTCAGGATCCTGGGGCTGGGAACGGGAGGACCTGGCACCTTGGAGCAAACTGCCCACCCAGTCCCACGGCCGAGCTGCCGGACATGGCCACTCTGTCGCCCGTTCCCTCTCCTCTGCTGCCTGGCCTGGTTGGCCTTCAGTGACAACAGTTCGGACTCTCCCGAGGAAGGGCTGGGGAAAGAAGGACCCTTTTAACCTGCCAAGTGCCCGAGGCCTCTTGCACTGAGCTGTTTAGTTTTGCCCCTTTCTCTCTCTTTGCAGCTGGGCTATTTTTCCAGGGCCGCTTCGCCGGCTTCCTTGCAAGCACCATGGCGCTGCACCGCGCTCTCAAGGCTTCCTTGGCCAGCGTGGGCCAGTCGATGCGCTAGCAAACTGCATGGCCCACAGGCAGCGAGCGGGGACCCATCCCGGGGCCCATGCCCCGGACGTGTCCCCCGTAGCGCAAGCTCTTCCTCCCCAGGCAGCTGCTTGCAGCCCGCTTCTCGCTAGGAGCCCGCAAAGCGAGCAGCCGTCGCAGCGGGTCCGGGAGTCAGCAGGGCTCAGGTTTAAACCTCTTGATGTGGCCTTGGAATCCCCCTTGGCCGCCCCTCCCTGGCGCTCTGCGGGTGCCGTGTGGGGCTGGCCCTGCGGCCCCGGTGAGGTGTGGGCGCTGCGGCCCGCGCCGGCGCTCCCCGGGGCAGGAGGGTGCGCAGGTAAAACTGACTGACCCTCTTCTCATCGTTTAGAGCCCCACACCGCGGCCCCCCGCGGCGCGGATGATGTCGGCCACCTTGGCGAGAGCCACGTGGCGGCCGGCGAGCCGAGGCTGCAGGAGGAGGACGGGGCCCTGCGCGCCGGCGCCCCGGAGGACGCGGTGCTGCTCCCGCCTGGGGCCCGGGCCACTGATGCGGATGCCCCACGCTCCAGCTCTGAGCACGCCGGCCCCAAGGAGGATAGTGGCATCACCAACATCTCTGCTACAGTCACCAGCGAGGAGGAGGCTGGTGAGCAGAAGGAAGGGCCGGCTGGAGGCCTGAGTGAGGCTGCAGGAGGCAGCGGGCTGGAGCAAACGGCTACAGAGAGGGTGCAGGACTCGGCCACGGCCCCTGCGGAGGGGCAGCCATCGACCCCGGGCCCCCCTACGCCAGGGATGGCGGGACTGCCAGGAGAAACCATCAGCACTCAACACCACAGCGAGCACCAGGAGGGCTTCGGCGCAGAGGAGGGCAGCAGGTCTGCGACCGGCGCCCCGGAGCCCCGTGAGGCTGCCAGCCGTGAGCAAGGGGCCTCTGAGGAGGAGGAAACGGAGGAGCCTGGAGCAGTGTCTGCTCCTGAGCAGGAAGAAAAAGGGGACAAAGAGAGCTCTGAGGAAGATGAGGAGGAGCAGGAAGAGTCTGAGGAAGAGGGAGATGAACAAGGGGAGTCTGAGGAGGAAGGTGAGCAAGGAGAGTCGGAGGAAGATGGTGACAAAGAGTCCGAGGAAGAAGGAGAGTCTGAGGAGGAGGGTGCTGGTGGAGCAGGGCCCAAGGAGGGAGTTGAAGGAAGTGATAAGGAAACAGCTAGTGCTTCGGAGGAGAACGGCCATGATGAAGACACAGCCGGCTCTGCCAGCTGCCACCACCCACCCTGTGGAGATGTGGAGCCGGATGCCAGCACCAAGAGCACTAAAGTGATGGAAAATCCACCTGCAGGAGGCAACCCCCCTGCAGCAGAAAATCCACCTGCAGCAGAAAACCTGCCTGCAGGAGGCAATCCACCTGCAGCAGAAATTCCACCTGCAGTAGGAAATGCGCCTGCGGAGGAGCCATCGCTGAGGGGAGCGGAGAGGCCGCCTGGCCGCAGCGCCGCTGCTGCCGCCGCCGAGCCCCGGCACGGCCAGATAGGTTGGACGCTTTCGTTGTCGGTGTGCCTGTAACATGGCAGCCAGAGTGACCTACTATCAACCCGGCAGAGCTGAGCTTGGCTCATTAAACTGCGCCTAGTGCATGGCCCTCTGCTAATGCTTGTGCTTCCCGTGCCTGCCCCTAACTGCTGCACGGCTGGGCTCCACGGCACAGGCGCTACGTGCAGCAATTCCAAGGCTGGACAGTGCCTCCTTTGCTGTACTTTGAGCTCATCATTCCTCTGCCCGTCTCCTGTGGACACAGATGAAAATTTCGCCCCTTTCCCTATGCCCCTTACAGCATCTACAGAGCTGTTAAAGGACATGTAGCCTATTCACTCAGGCTCCTCTGGACCAAATCCGCAGTGCTCTTGGCACACGGGCAGGACGCTGCCTGGGCTGGTGTTGCACCCAGGTACTCAGTCCTTACCTTCACAAGAAAGATGAGAACAGCTGATCCAGACCATGGTTCTGGCTGCAGACAGGGTGCGTTCAGTCATGGTAAGGCAGGCCAGCTAAGGATGAATGAACTCCCAGGTTTTACTAGAAACACCTGTGGCAGCAGCCTTTGAGCCCTGCTGATTCTTTTTTTTTTTTTTTTTGCTTCCTTCTGTAACATCCCAACTCAATGAGTTCATGTGTGTGCCAAAAGGAAACCCAGCTCGGTCTCTGTGGCTTTACTTGGCAAGTCAAAAAGGTCTTTCTCAGCGTGACACTTGGGAAGAATTCAGAGGAGGCTCTTGGGACCATCCTGGTGCTCCAAGCTGCCCCATTTGGCCAGGGGGCCCATAGCCCAGCACAACCCCGCAAGCTGGGGACATCTGCTCACAGACCTGCTTGAAAACCCCAACTAAGGCCTAATTCACCTGCTATTATCAAAAAGCACTTGGAGCTGTGCTGAGCTCTTGGTGTCCGTCAGCGCTCCTCGAGCGAGGACTCCTCTCCCGGCATCTCCGGCACACGGTGGTGTCTGTTGTAGATGGAGGCAGCTGTGCTGTGCCCTGGGCTTCGGCCCAGAGCAGCGTGATGCCCAGGACCACTTCCCTACTGTACTATGCAGAGTCAGGGCCTTAGTGTGCAAGACAGGCACTCACCTGCAAAGGGGCTTGCAGCCTGACAGGAGGCAGCCTGAGGTGGGAGAAGGTGAAGGGAATTGTCCTCACTTAGGAAGGTGAGACCTAGTGAGGCAGCCAGCCAAGCACCAGGCTGGCAAAGGTCGGGTTTGGTCGGCAGGTTTGCTCATCTCCTGAAAACCAGCCCAACTCTTATATCTCCATCTTGATGTGTAATTTTGAAGGGATGGACAGGAAAGGCAGAACAGAGCAAGGCCAAAGTCAAGGCTTAGCTGTGTTCCTGTGGACAAGCTGAGGTGCAGGCAGCCGCTGGGAAGAGGCTCCAGTGTCTTCAGAGCACTGGGAAGGACAGAGGCACCAGTGGCAGCAGGTGCAGCATGTGCTCCAGCTGCCCACTATGCAACGGCCCGAATCCAAGAACCCCTTCCAGGCACGTCCTTCGCATTCCTCCCTAGCAGCACTCCCTCGTTTCCACCTCGGGAGACACCGCATGGTTCCCTTGCTGGCTCCTCCACAGAGCCAGACGTTGCCCACAATGTTTCCCCCGACTGCCACGGCCCTTGGCAGCCTCAGCGAAGCCTTTAGCAGCGTTTGCAAAACAGAAAGTGAGCGGCGTGCCAAAGCAGCCAGCGTGTTCGGCGGTGGGCATGCCCTCTCCTCGGCCGTAGCTTGTGTGAGCTCCCTGTGGACGCTCCCCCTTCCCATCAGTAACGTGTCCTCTTGCTTTTTCCTGCAGAAGAGATTGAGGAAGCCACTGAGACGACCAAGCGGGACCGGTCCCACTTGGAGAGCACCCTTAAGCTGAACGAAGACAAACCTGCTGATGATTTCTCAGGTAAGGGAGTTAGGGGCTGAGGAAGGTAAAGGGCTGGGAATGTGCCATGTAAACCTGCTCCTTTGATGCCAGAGATCTCTGTAGCCCCTCACTGCAACACAGCTGCTGAGAACTGAGCTGGCAACCTGCTCTGCTGTGCACACACTTGAAAAGGATGGTTTAGTGGTTTAGTCTTGCATCTCATGGGTCTAGTACAGGTCCTCAGGAGAACAGCCTTTACCTTTTTTCAGTCTGTATTCTTCTCCTGCATTAATGCTTTAAATAATTTAAAGATTACTCCAAGAACATTGAACAATTATGGCCAGAGAGGAAGGAGAACCAAAGTTGGCTCAGGTCAACTCCACTGCTGCCTCTCATTCAGAGAAACCCAGTGCAACTTGTAATAGGGGTGTGGGGGTTTTATTTGTTTTAATATAAATCTGCTGGTTCCATTGACAATCAGAACTGGAAAGGAGCCATGCTGCTCCAGTTGGCAAAATTATTTTCTCCTAGTTTAGCTATCAGATATGGGAGTTGTGCTGACTGTGGCAGGGAGTCCAGTGGCAGAGGCTTCTTTGGCATCATGGGTGCTGAGTGCTAAGCAGCATTAAGGGATGTTTCTTGACTCAGTTGCTGGCGACTGCATGAATGGCAGCAGCTGGGGACAGTACTTAGCAGGAAATATTATTCATGGGAGGGGCATCAAGACTGACTGTGATCAGTTGGGCCAAGATTTCAACCCAGAGCTGGAAGTCCTTCACTCTAGATGAGTCGCCCTGAAGATCTGCAGAAAACGTGCAGGGGCCTTCTTGGAGGGCTTCCTTCAGGTCATCTGGGATTTACCTTTCGTTCATCTGCATACTTTTGTTCCTGCAGGAGTACTGCAGCGGCTGAGGAAGATCTACCACTCCTCCATCAAGCCCCTGGAGCAGTCCTACAGATACAATGAGCTGAGGCAGCATGAGATCACAGGTAATGCTGTGAGCCCTGGCTCTTCCTAGCACCATCATGTCATGGGGCAGCTTTTAGACAACACTATAGAGAGCAAATTGTGGAAAGGTTTGCATAGTTTGTCTTCCTTTGCAGCTTCCCAAGAAGGTCATGAGCATGCTAGGCTTAGAGAATATCCTCTAGTGAACCCAGCACTTGTGCAGCTAGCAGTAGGCATTCCTATGTTTGCTTTATCCCCCATGCTATCAGGACCATCTATGTAGCCTGAACATTGAAACGTGCCAGCTCTGGGTCCTACACCTGCTCAACCTCAGTGCTCTGTATTCGTGCCAAGCAGAGATCGTGACCCAGTGAGGCAGACTTGGCAGCAGGGCTTAGGATCTCACAAGGCTGGGGACAAGTTTCCTGGGGGTGGCTGGAGCTGGCACCCTTCCTGTTCACTGTGGGACACAGCTAGGAGGACAGGGTATCCCTCAGGTCTGGCAGCTTTCACTGGTTCTGGAACCTAGAGATTCTACCCCTTGGCCATTACAGATGCGTAATCAGGTGAGCAGGCCATTATTGTCATGGTCATTGACTTGTGCTTGAGCTCCAACGATGTACACATCCCTCCAAAAGAGGTAAGTGCAACTTGACCTCAAGACACAAACTTCAGGAGGCTCATGTGATCCATACAACATAGGCCGCCCCGTCTTACAAGTATAAATGTATCAAGCCAAAGTCTGAGGTTGCTGTTTACTGGGTAAATCCTCTGCTTGGGATTAGGCCTCTACTTGACCACCATCCTGAGCTAATGCTAGAAGGACCACAGGGAGCATATATCCCCCAGCACCCTGTAGTACACATTGGTAGGGTAGAGAGAGGGTGCCTGTGTCTAATGGTGTGTTTGCATCAACACCTGCTGGGGGGAGCTTGAAAAGGACCATGCCAGGGTTCCACCTCATACTAGGGTTTTGTTTTCCTCTTGGCTCACACACCCTGGAGCAATGTTCCCTGCTCCTAGCACAACAGGTCACCCCTCACCTTCCAAACCACACAGGTCTTCCCTTCACAACTGGGCTTCTCCCTTCCATGAATCCTATGCTCCTAGCACAAGCTCCATGGGACACAATCCCATAGAGAACAACCCCCTCAGTCCCACTTTGCAAGCACCTCTATTGCAGCCCAAATGCAGCTCTTAGATAGCATCAGACTTCTGATATTTTCTAAGTGGCCTTAAACAACTCCAAGTCCAACTGGTCCATCTGCACCCAAGGCCCTATCTTTAGCTTAGACCCAGCAGGGAGTATGAGGGACCTATGAACTAGGGACAGAGCAGCAGTGTCCCTATCAACACTCCAGGTCTTATGCCTTCTTTATGCAGAGCATCCAGGATCTTGGCACCACCTACGGGTAGGGATTATGGAGCTGGCTTTTGCAGGTCTTGTACAAAGCCTGGGAGCTGCATTGCAGTCTCCCACAGCCAGCTCTGTGTTGCTGCCTTTGTGATGCCTTGGCCTGTCTCATGCTGTGTGCTGCTTCTTGCCACGATCTGCTTGCTGAGTGGGAGGGTAGCTGCCAAGGGGGATTGTCACACCACACTGCAGCCACCATAGAAGGAGAGCCCCCATCTTCAGAGCTTCACCCCGCAGCTGCTCCACAGAGGAGACTGTGCTAGGCCTGTCCGCTCCCTCATATTCCCAGCATTGTCATGTGCCCTGGAATGAGCTAGATCGTTGTCACCCCCCTACTGTGATGTGCATCATCCCCACAGCCTCTTGAGCAATGACACCAAGCACCAAGGACAGCTCAGCCATGACCTATCCCAGCCATCTTCGTTCTGGTGCCCACAGGTTCAGCAGCACTCCAACCTCAGCCCCAAGGTGAGGGTGGCTGCACCAGCATTCGTGTTGATTGTGAGCTCATACTGGGGCACTTTGTTTAGGAAATAGTTTGAAATTTCACGTATTGCTTTGGGGCTCCCAGCCCTTTCTATTCTCTCCAATGTTCCCTTCCAGTGGACAGAGCCCCTAGTCCTGGTGCACAGCTGCAGCCTGTTTTCTTTGTTCAGTGTCCCATGCTCTTCAGCCATCCTATGTCCACCAGCCTGCTCTTTCTTGGGAGCACTGACAAAAGTTCATCAGGCCCCTGCTGACTTCTTCCCTCCCAGTCCCTGAAGAAATAACCACCAATCCTTGTGTCTTACAAACCAGAGCTCCTCTTAATCGCATCTCCTGACAAAGACTCACCACAGAGAGCAGTTTCTGTTGTTCCTAGCAGCTTCCTCTGACAGCAGGGCTTCTTTGACCCCAAGCCTCTCCTCCTGCCCTGACCCATGTGCAGGGGAGGCTGGATGGTGCAGAGCTGCCTGCTCGGCTGGCCGGAGAGGAGCGGGACAGCTGGGGCAGTCACAGGGCAGCCGTGTCATGGAATATGAATGACCTTTGAAGGTGTAAGTCAATATAGAGGGGTGCTGTCACAAGCACCTTTGCCCCTCCATTACGCGGCAGCCCTCCATTTTGTCTCCCTTCCCACAGGCTCTGTTCCGGCCTCTGCTCCCAGGCTGCAGCCGTGTAGCTCTTATCTAGGGTTTGAGCTGTGACTGAGGTCCTTCCTGCCATGCCTGCTGGCCAGTGTAATCCAGTGAGCCCCTCTACTGCGTGGCAGCTCTCAAAACAGCAGCACGTGTGACTGTCACCTGCCCCACATGGGCTGTGACGCACACTGTGACCTGCCTGAGGCTCTCTATTTTGTAGCAGTGCTTCTTGTCCAGGAGCATCCCAGAAAATTCACCTGCTTACTCTGTGTTTAAGCCTGGCAGGTGCTCCCTGCCTTCCTCTGCGTGCCACCGTCCCTGCCGTGCCCACGTGGCTGCCGCACTTGCCCCGTCTCTGCTCTGCCATCATGCTCGCGTGCGCTTGGGGGTTTGTGTGTGTGCTTGGTCACTGTGGGGCCACCCTGTTGGCAACGTCCCCAGCTCAGGGCTGAGGGAGTCTCACAGTTTGGTGACATGAGCTTGCTGTGAAGTTGTGCTGGGTAGCATTCTTGTACTGGGAACAGTCTCCTACCTGCCACCACCAGGTAGGTCCTCTAGGGATGGATTCAGGTAACCTCATCCGTTGGGGGCTGTCAGGACATTTGTCTAGTTCTCTTGCTGTCCTCTATGTGCCTTGTTCAGCTCTGTTTGCTTGGTAGATGCGGCTAGGAAAGGTGGTAACTCTGCTAGATGGGGCAAGAGCTTTGGAATTGAAGGGGCTCTCAGACAAGTGTTAATGTGTGAGACATGTCTCTCTGGAATGCTCCTACAAGCCACATCGCTGGCGTGCAGGGCAGACTGGGTTTTAATTCTTATCTCGATAGCTGCAGGTCTTGTTGCTCACAAACTGTAACTCCTCTCCTCATGGACGTTGTGGCTGTTCGCTGGCTCTTTCTGCCTGCAAGAAGGTCGTGGCCAATCTTCTCCCTCTTCAGCCTGGGCCAGACCCAGCCAGCCACGTTCCTTCTTTGACTCATGGTACCTCTTCTCTCTCCCCGTGTCCCTTGCTAACAGCTTACCCTGGACGTACCCTGGGCTCCTCTGCCACAGGTTGGTATCGCTGCCTGCTACCTGCATGCTGCCAGCCATGGCCTAATCACTTTGCTGGCCTCCAGCTTTCCTACTTGCCTCTCCCAAAAGAGCCCCACTTCTCAGTCACTGATGAGATGATCCCTAGATTCACAATTCTGCCGCACCAAGCAGAGCCTGAAGTCCTCAGCACTTTCCAGGGCTCAGCGTGTGCATTGCTGCACTTGCCTGGCTCAGCACTGACTCTGCCCAACCGCTCTCCACCCCAATTGCCTCCTTCCCTCCATGGAACGTATGTCTCGGGAAAACCAGAGGATCTTCTTGGAAGTCCCCAGCCTGCCCAAGCCTTTAGAACCTTTCGCTCCTAGGTTGTCTCAGGAGGCTGCCGTGCAGGTGCCTCTAGCGATGGATCAAAGGCTTGTGGGGTGGACATGGAAGTGGCTCTCTAACATGAAAGCAAGTACCCAAGCAGCACAGCAGAGAGCCCGTCCTCTCAGATGCAGTCTCTTCCAGCTCTCCACCCTTCCACATGCAGAACCTTTCCCTAATTCCTAACCTTTATGCCCCAGCTGCAGCCTAAGCCAATGACCTAGCAGCAGCAGCTGTCCTAGTAACATGGCCTGGCCCCTGCGTGGCAGCTGCAGCCCTTTCCAGAGCCAGAGCTGGCTCCTGTCCCTGGGTGTCATGCTCAGGGTGTGCTGTCAGGTCCCCCTGGGAGAACCAGCTTGGAGAAGCAGGGGATGGGAGAGTGACCAAGCAGGGCCTGCAGATGACACAGTCATTCCCCTGGAGCCAGTGCTGGACCTTAGGGCCAATGTTTCTGCTGCAATGTAAGGCAGTAAAATGACCAGGAAACTTCAATTTCTGTCTCTCTTGCTCTAACCTGTGGCCCATGCTCAGTGGAAGTTGCTGAAACAGGCTCCTCCAAAGCCTGGCACCAGACATGGCATTGCCCCACCAGGGCCTGGAGGGCCCCTGGTTCCCAGTCATACCCATGTGCTCATACTGGAGAGGATTATAGCTTTAATAGGGCTTATGTAGATAGCTATGTTATCTTCATCCCTAGCAGCACACGCACATGTATGTGCATGCTGTGTGTGTACACTGCTTACAAGCTGCTCTGCTTACACAGGGACAGGCCATATGATGGGGTCTTCATTGCCCCAGAGAGGGTGAGCTCATGTCAGCCTCATGGATGAGGTGGGAGAAGACCTGGCCTAGGGTTAAGCCTAGCCCCTGGAACAGCAGTGTTCCCACCTGAGGGCAGCCTAGCATTGCAAACAGCATGCTACAGCCTCCCACGAAGCTGCTGCTTTAGGGAAAGCTCTCACTCGCCTGGAGTGAGAGAAGCACTTCTCTGTCCTTGTCACGAGAGCAGAGATTCTGTATCCAAACTATAGCAGCCCAGAGAAATGACTTGGCTTTCCAAACTGCTCCTACCCCTGGCTCTGGACAGTAGAAGACAAATGCAGCCTCTGCAGAGGGAGGAAGGTGTGATCTCCCTGGCCCTGTCTGCCAGGTGCTTTATGGCACCTCAGCATGTTCCTCACCTCAGAAACTCATCAACTTAGAGAAGCAGCTGCTCTGTTTAAAACAGGATGACAGATGAAACATGATGGACTGCAAGGGGTGAGGAAAGCCCCTGCTTGCATGTAGGGCCTCACCATGCACCAGTGTGAGTCTGGTGAAGCAGGCACCTCTTGGATGTGCTTTCCTGTACTCGTGGCTAGAACTGCAATTAACATCCAGCTCTAAGTGAGCCAGGGCTGGGAACAAACAGCCACAGGGTGGCTGGAGAGAGCCGCAGTGATGAAGCTGGCAAGATCCCTGGCTCGGAGCTGCTAAGGAGGGTGCCTTTCTTTCCCCTGTACAGCATCTTCAGGGTGACACAAACTGATGCTGAGGGGACAAAGCAGGGGAAAACAGCACCATCTGAGGTGGGAGATGTTCTCCACTTCTCCAGGGGCAAGGAGGGTCTGTGCACAGCCTGATATCCTCTGCAGCCCAGGAGCTGCTGTGCGGGCCTGCTTCCCAGAGAGCCACCAAGATCCCACACTGGCACATCCTGCACAGTCCATGGGGTGCCCAAGCAGTGCTGCACCCTGAGAAACTTCTGCCATCCGCGAAGCAGAGAGCCAGGGATCACTCGCCTGCATTCACAGCCACACCTGGAGAGCAGCATGTTATGAAAGAGTGCGCAGGGCCTGCCTCCAGCCTCTGGCACAACATCACAGGGGATAATAATAATCCGAAACCCAATTAAAGCAGGCAAGTGAACAAAGCCGTAGTGATACAGCGGCATGGAGGAATGATTAATAACGAAAGCCTAGGATTTCAACATTTGTTTTTGTCCCACATGAGAGCACAAAGCCAGGTCCCAAAGCTTTGGGAGACACACAACCTGGCAGGCTGTGCCCTCCGTGGCCCAAGCCAGCTCAGCCAGGTGGAGGGGGAGCTTGCGGGAGCGCGTCCTACAGCTGCTGCAACTGCAGGAGCGGTCCTGGAGAGCCCACCGCTGCTCCACGGGGTGCTTCCAGCAAACCAGGACTCCTTCCACGAGTGGCACATGTCATCAGTGAGCTCAAGGATGGGGAGCTGAGGGAGAGAGGGGCATAGTTTTGATGTGCTTGATCTCTTGGTTATTCCCAAGCAGTTGCTTTGTCCTTGGGCTGGTTTTGGCCAGTGTTCACCAGAGCCAGTTCACGGGCAGGATTCAGGAGTGAGCAGGAGTCGGGGCCATTCCCTCTAGTTTGGAGGTGCCTGCTCAGCTCTGCGGGAGAAGAGTGTTTAACTGCACAGTTTAACCAGTTACCCTGTGCTTGGCGTCTGTCTGGAGAGCTGTCTGCAGCCTGGTCCTCCATCAGCGGAGACCTTGTGGAGAGCCTGGTCTTGTGGCCAGCATTGCTGGTGAGGGGGATGCTCAGCCCAGCTCCTGCACCCACGGCCGGGCGCGTTCGGTGCTGAGCCACCCCCAGAGCTGTGCAGGGCTGGGTGCTGGAGCACGGCGCCATATGGGCCCCGTGGGCTCCTCCTCCTCAGCCGCGGAGCCCCAGCTTGCTGGAAAGCTGCTTGGCTCCTGCGTGGGTGGCAGCGACGGAGCGGGGAGGACGGCGGGCGCCGCGTCGCAGTGCGGTCCCCAGCCCTCGGGGGGAGGCTCTGCGCCGGCTGCGGGGCTGCAGGGAGGGCTGCAGCGCAGGGACCCCCAAAGCG
Source organism: Rhynchotus rufescens (assembly GCA_032273925.1). Lineage (NCBI taxonomy): Eukaryota > Metazoa > Chordata > Aves > Tinamiformes > Tinamidae > Rhynchotus > Rhynchotus rufescens. The sequence goes on along the minus strand of JAVCKT010019943.1, from coordinate 9,215 downwards.
TCGCCTCCCCGTGCTGAGGCAGGAAGGGTCAGGCCTGGATGCTCCCACATCCACTGGGGGCCTCCAGGCATCCGCTCTATCAAAGTCCTGCAGTGGGACAGGCCCTTTCCCATCCTGAGTGCTGGACAGGAAAGCAGGGCAATGATGGAAGGGTTTCTGGGGGCAGTGCAGTATCTAGGGGCTGGGATGTGAACCCCCCCCTATTCCCCTTGTTTATCCAATTCCCCCTGTGCTGCCCTGCTCTTGGCAGCATGTTCAGCACCCACCTGTGGCACGATACCGGGCAAACACAAGGTGTTTCTCAAAGGCCAGAAGACAGGGGTCCTGTTCCTGTCCAACCCCAGAGCCAGTGGCAACCTCTGCTCTGTGCAGATGCCTCAGTTTCCCCATCATCCCATAACATCTGTGGCTCCCACCCGCTGAGCACAGCGGGTCCCCTGCCTCGAGGTGGAGTCCTTGGCAGGGCAAGGAGCAGGGAGCAGGATCCCACTCACAACGCTGTGGGAATTACTTCACTCAGGAGAGGTCACGCAGATCTGTTGCCTGTGCTGTGCATCCAGAACAGTGACACAACTGCCTTTTGCAGGATGTTCGCTATTCCACAGCGTTGTGGACTGGGTTTTGGTTCCCGGTGACATGTAGAACCCATCAGCTACACCTGACAGGCCCTGAATGAAACCTCTGGGGCCTGCCCCATGGACAGCCCTCCAAGAGAACATGCAGATACAGGAGCCTGATGTCTTCAGAAGCGCTAGTGCTTCTGCTGATGCTTCTCTAATGCTGCACATGCACAAATCTCTCAGAGCAGCACCACAGCCCTTGGGGACATACAGAGGCGGGGACCGAGTCCCAAGCTCCCACTGCTGATCCCGCCTGCATCCAGCAACTCAACCACAGCACAACCCCCAGGGAGCAGACACCCCATGTGCTGTGTGGGGGAGACGCTGAGGCAGTGACCACAGTTTACTGTGGTCTCCAGCACGCACAAACACGGCCCTCCCGTGCCGTTTCCTGCCCACGTTCGTCCCAGACTGTCTGGCTACATCTGTGCTGCTGCATGCAACAGCGACGGGGAAGGTTCCCACGAGCACAGACCGATTTGTCCAGTTATTACCCCTGTTTCTGGCCTAATTTGGGCCCGAGCTGACTGGCAGGCTCCCAAGCAGCCTCAGCACAGTTTGGGGCTGGCATCGGCCAGGAGCTCCTCCTGCTCGGCCAGCTGTGTGTGCAGCGTCCCGGGGGCTGAAGGAGTTGTGTTGTGCAGTCATTCTGTGCCGTTCAGCGCCAGGAAAAGGCATTGCTTCCCTGGGCAGTGGTTATTTACATGCGGGGCTATGGGCAACCCCTCCACGTGGGGCCAGGACCCAACGCCAGCCCTTCTCTGCAGTCTTTGAGCCCTTGAGCAAACTCTAGGTCTTACAGAGTGTGAGATGGGGCTGACAATTCTCGTGCTCTGTTCCCCTTTCCCGAAGCGGGGCTGTTTACCCCATTGCCTGAGCTGGTGCCCTGCACCCGACCAGTGCGTCTCTGCACCCTCTGCTTGATGACAAGGCCGAGAGCCACAGCCCAGGGGATAGATTTGGTGTAAGCGCAGCGCCCTCAAGCAAGCGCCCAGCACAAGGCTCAGGCCTCGCTTGCCACGCGCGGTGCCGTGCGGCTGCCGCGCTGCTCCGTTCGCACCAGGCACTGACCCCGTCGCAGCATGGCCACGTCCTCTGCATGTCCGGGGACTGCTTTGCAGCGCCCGCCTTCAAGCAAAATCCCACCCCGGACCAGCCCCGAATCCACCCCAGCTAAACCATAGCCAAACCAACCCCAAATTTAAAAGGCCTTCAAGTCCTCTCATAGTCTGAAAAGGAGGAAACCTTGGAGAACAAGGTTCAAGCCTACTGTGGGAGCTGGGGAGGAGATGGGGGTCTCCCCCGGTGCACAGCAGCTGTGGGGCAGCTCCCTGGTCCTGTTCTCTCATCCCGACACCAGCTGGCAGAGCCACGTGGCACCAGTGTGCAGAGCGCGTGGAGCCACAGCCAGGCGGTTGCGCCCATGGTGACGCGGGTCACCTGGCTGGTGGGCAGCAAGGGGGCTGCAGTACCCCTCCGGGAGCACCCGCGAGGCCGGGTGAGAGCCTTCCTGCCGCTGCTGCCGGCACCCACGCTCTGCAGCGGCTGCGCTGCCCCAGCACAGCCTTGGCTGCGAGCTGGCACCGCGGGCGCACACGGTGCCCGCGCTGCCTGGGCTCAGCACCGCGCTCCGAAGGGCTCGCGGCGCCGGGAAGGTGTCCCCGCGGGGCGACGCTTAACGGAGCCCTTGGACAGCCGCGGCGCCGGCGCGGTTCTCAGCTGGGATGTGCATTACAGCAGGGAGCTAAAAGCGCGGCAGCCACGGCTATTGTTTGTTCACTTCCTCTTGTTATTTCCCCTCTCCGCAGATGGGGAGATCACTTCCAAGCCCATGGTGCTATTCCTGGGACCGTGGAGCGTGGGCAAATCCTCCATGATAAACTACCTCCTGGGGCTGGACGACACTCCCTACCAGCTCTACACAGGTATCCGGCCCCCCGTCCGCGCTGCAAGGGCACGTTGGCTCTTGCACCTCTGCAGCCACACGGCCGGCGGGTGACAGCAGCAAATCCTGGTTGCTCCTCTCCAACAGCCCAGCTGTGGCAGGGAGGTTGGGATCCAGCACTGCGTTCATGCCACTCATCCCCAGGGCCAAGCAGAGAGCCCTGGAGCCTGCACATCAACTCGAGGGGAGAGGAGAGCCCCTGAAGCAGCCCCACTCCTGCAGCACAGGGCTCATTGCCTCCAACCCGTAGGTGCATTGCAGCAGAGAGCCTGCTAGGCCACAACAGCAGCAGTCATTAGTGAGGGGAATTCACCCTGTCTTTGCCTCCTCACATGGAAGCAATTAATTCACTCTCCCAGGAGAAAAGCTCTCCCCCTTCTCTGCTCTCGTGGGTCTTGTCTCACAGCGGAGGGCAGTTTTCTGCAGCCTGCTCAGTGAGGGGATAACAAGAGCTCTTTGGAGCTATGCCTGAGGTGTTCTCCTGGGCACCTTTAGCATCAAGGTGTGTCCGGATTGGCTAATTCCTGCAGAAAATAGCCCTGCTATCATTTTTAAGAGGTTTGGGAAGAATTTCATGGCTCTTCTGGCTGCCTCTCACCTACATCTCTTGGCAAGGCAATGATGCTCCTGAGTTCCCCAGCTAGTTCCAGGTGAGCTGCTGCAATTTCCAGCGAGCAGCATGGATTTTAACAGCTCTTTTGTTCTTCTTGCTACTGGGCAGGGGCAGAACCCACCACCTCTGAATTCACTGTCATCATGCATGGCCCAAAGCTGAGGACCATCGAAGGCATCGTCATGGCTGCTGACAGTGCACGCTCCTTCTCGCCCCTGGAAAAGTTTGGGCAGAACTTCTTGGAGAAGCTGATAGGGATAGAGGTGCCTCACAAGCTCCTGGAGCGAGTCACCTTTGTGGACACACCGGGCATCATTGAGAACCGCAAGCAGCAAGAACGAGGTAGGGATTTGCTGCCTTCATCTAAGGGACCCTAGAAAAGAAGCTAGAACGATATAAGATAACAGAGATGGCTGAAGGGCAGTGAGGAAGAGCTCTAGGCTACAAAAGGGTGTATCCTGACATTGGAGGGATGGTTGCACTTGTCTGTGTGTGGCTGTGACAGCAGCAGCCACGGCCTGGGGGAAATATCTGATTATCATCAGCTAGAGCTGCCTCTTTCTGTCACCTGAAGAAGTGACAGAAAGGAGTTTTTTGCAAGATGTTTCTGGGTGATCCTCAGGCTGTTGATTATCTGCCTCAGCCCATCGTTTAGTATCCTATTTGTAGCTCTTGGAGACAGGATTTGCCAATGGCTTGTGCTACAGCAGGACCCAGAGAAGCACCACTATAACACATGGGATGCTAGGAGAGCTGACCCGTTTAATGCCCCTGGGGAAAGTAATGACATGGTGCATATCTGCTCATGCCAGAATTCTGTGGCCAGAAGAGCACTTCTTGAAAATATCCCACCTTCCTATTGCTAGGGAAAAGCAGCCTCTGGGAGCGAGTGTGGGAGTGAGGTGCCTGTCAGTGGAACCTTTATGTTCTCTCCTAAAATCCTGCCGTTTCTGACGTACAGCAGTAACCCAAAAATTTGCTGGGGTTAGACCATCAACGAAGGTCCCAGTTTGGTCTCTCCTCAAAGATCAACTTGCAGTCCCAGTGCACTAGACACACGGGGGCAGGTCTCCATGGCAAGAAGTTTTGAAATGTTTCTAGCACTTATGCAACAGATTCTGTGCTCTATGAGAAGTCCAGATAGGTCTGGGTCAGACAGGGTGTAGGCTCAAAGTCTATTTATTCCTTGTCCTCAAGATATTTATTGAGTGCTGGCCATTTCTGCTGGATTTCTCTCTCTCCTCTTACCAAGGTTACCCATTCAATGATGTTTGCCAGTGGTTCATCGACAGAGCTGACCTTATCTTCGTCGTCTTTGACCCTACGAAGCTGGATGTGGGCTTGGAGCTGGAGATGCTGTTTCGCCAGCTAAAGGGCCGCGAGTCTCAGATCAGAATCATTTTGAACAAAGCTGACAGCCTGGCCACCCAGGAGCTAATGAGAGTCTATGGTGCCTTGTTCTGGAGCTTGGCTCCTCTGATCAATGTCACGGAGCCGCCCAGAGTGTACGTTAGTTCCTTCTGGCCCCATGAGTATCAGCCAGAAACCCACCAAGACTTGTTCCTTAAAGAAGAGATATCCCTCCTGGAAGATCTCAACCAGGTGATTGAGAACAGGATGGAGAATAAGATTGCCTTCATACGCCAACATGCCATCCGGGTGCGCATCCATGCCCTTTTGGTTGATCGCTACCTACAAACCTACAAGGACAAAATGACCTTCTTTAGTGATGGAGAACTGGTGTTCAGAGACATTGTGGAAGATCCTGACAAGTTCTTTATTTTTAAGACCATTCTGGCAAAGACCAATGTCAGCAAATTTGACCTCCCCAACCGTGAGGCTTACAAGGACTTCTTTGGCATCAATCCCATCACTAGTTTTAAGTTGCTGTCCCAGCAGTGTTCCTACATGGGAGGGTGCTTCCTAGATAAGATCGAAAAGGCCATCACTCGTGAGCTTCCCGATCTCTTGGGAAGCCTCGGCTTGGGGAAGAAGCCCAACGTTCTCTCCTGCGACGTTACTGGCTGTGGTGAAACCCCAAAGAATCGCTACAGGAAACCATAGCATGCTCTGTAATATAACCATCCATGTGTTCCTACTGGTGAATGAGCTTATGTCTTATCTGTCCAAGAAGCCATGGTTTATTAACCCTTAGAGAGCCGCACTGGCAAAGGCTACTGTACAATGAGGACCTTGAGTCATTGACATCAATGGCAGGGAAAGCTGGGTGGGCATAAGAAAGAGAATAAAAACTGTGAATTCCTGACATTTATCTTTGTTCTTTCAAATAGAAGGCAATGTTTAAGCTGTAAGTGCAAGCAATGCATGGTGAGCTAGAACTGTAGCTGCTTTTTTTTACTAGTGCCAAGTTTCATATGTGTGAAGAAGAAATTCAACCTCTGCATGCACTAAGCCAGCAGGGAGCAAGAAAGAGGGCATGGCGTGAGGGCACAGAGGAGAGTGTTGGCACAGTAAGCCAGAACCACCAGCAGCCCTGGGGGCGAAGCAGTGGGCAGGAGAGGCCAGGGCCCAGTTGGTGTTTTCAGGCCCAAAACAAACAAATCCTACAAATCTCAGCAATTTCCATCTTGTTTTCTTTTCCAAGACTTCTAGGATATCCCATGGCATTCTTCTTCCACATAACAGTTGGGCTTAACTCTGCAGCCTTCACCTAGCTCTTTCCTTTCTGCATTATGAAGGATTCAGCCCCACAGCTGGCCGTTTGCAGGAGCGTTTGTAGCTCTGGAGAGGGAGCTGTGGTGGGGTTTGCAAGTCCACGTCGGAACAAGAAGTGGCCTGGAAGGAGCCATCAGAATTGGCTGAGATTTGCTTGAGGAGCAAGGGAAGCAGCCCAAGTCACAAAGTACTGCAAAGATCCCTGAGCAGGTCCCCTCTCTCTGCACTGGCCCAGAGACAGGGTGTTTAGTGTCCGCATGTGCCATTAACCTCAAAAATCCCATGCTGGCAATCAAGCCTGAGTGTCAGTAGGGCTCAGAGGGTTGATCGTTTGGCAGTTTGATGTTGTTTAAGTCAGTGTTGCATGCTTTCTCCAAGTTAGACCCTTGTGTTTTGGGGTTTTGTTTTGCTGTTTGAAGGGAGAAGGGAATACCATTTTACTAGCTGCATCCCTTCCCCTCTCTGCTAATCTGTTTTCCTTAGGATATTATGGAAGTTTTCTGCAGATTGTTCTCTGTGCATCCCCCATTTTTAGCTGTGAAGCCATTGGCTCATCTCTGCATGTCAGTGCTCGGTTGTGTGAGTTGCAGGCAAATGACCTTCCAAAGCACCAGATGTGGTCCAGGTGTCCCCTGACCTGAGTCAAGCACAGAGCAACCAAGCAGGTCGATGTTGCCCTGGATGGAAACCTGTACCTTAGAGCATGCCATGGACCTGCTGAACAGCGTTTCTCCTTCCTCCTGCCAAGCACGCCACAGCTAACTGCTCTCCAGAGACTTCTGCAGCCGAGGAACTTACTTTGACAGGAACAAGAAGACATGGAGGTGCCAAGTGAGGCAAGAAAATGGCCAAGGAAACAGAAGAGTGAAAGAGAAAGCTGGAAATGGAAGGCTCTGTGGTGGTGGAAAGGGCTGAAGGGCAGCACCTCTGTCCTCCACGTGGCTGCCCTGATGCAGGCTAAGGCCGAAGGCTGGTGCCACCCTCTGACTGTGGGGTCCGTGTGTCCCCAGCACTGGGGCTGGGTGCTGCAGAGAGATTCCCCTCAAGCAGCCTGGGTGAGTCTGGGGGATGCTGCCCCAGGGGCTTCCAATGCTCTTGGTCTCTTCTTTGAGGTAGGACTGTGTATATAGACTAATGAAGGGAAAACACAAATCTATGTTCAAGTACCGGGATTTGGCAGGTTTTGTGCAGAGGGATGTTGCTCACGGTGCAGAGAGGACTGCAGGTAACGAGTGAAGATAGGAAGAGATGTGAGAGAGAGCAGCGGCCAGGATAGCATACAGAGAAGTGATGCACTCATGAGTCAGTGCAGAGAGGTCTCAAACTTGCCCTAGAGCTGCTGCCCCCCTTTGCTTTTATTCTTTTCTGTTCCTTTTGCATTATCCCTCTCCTCCTTATCCCTGTCTGTCTGTCTCACCCACTCTTTCTTGCCTGTCATTGTCCTTAGTCAAGCTCGTTTGCATGGTTTTCTTAAGAGATGGTGGAATAGAAACACTGACAGAAATGTGCTAATATTGTCACAGTTCCTGCCATCGCACTGTGTGTCATTGTCACAGTAAGCAAAGCCTATCAGACTTTTCTACTTCTAAGTGCCTTATTTTTCCCTTCTATGTTTTTTTTTTTGCTGTCTTGTCCCACTGAAGCTATTGGGCTCCTGCTTGGGGCATCCAGCAAAAGGCCCCCACACATCCTATAAAGGAGCTCTAACTCTCCACTTGGGCCTTAACTTGAAGGCATCATCACCCTTCTGTCCCATTGCTCCCATCTATCTCCCAGTCACTTTCTTTTCTCCCTTTCCTTTGTTTTATCTCTCCTTCAGGACACATTGTCTTCCCTCCCATTCACACCCTGCTCCATTCTTCATTCCCTTTCTTTTAGGAGCACCCTGTGCAACAGTCAAAAGCCAAGCACTAATGCAAGAGTCCTCTATGCGACTATTATGTGACAGTCAAGCCCTTTTTCCCACCTAATTCTATGTTAGGATTCTCTTTCCAACACGCTGCCCTTCATGCCACCCTGCTGGAACCCTCTCTCGTGTGGTCACCTCGCCGCAGAAGCGGTGGCAATGGTGATCAGAAGCAGGGGGAGAGGCTGGGTGCTATTTTCACTACCTGTGCAGCATGTTGACTCGAGTCAACTGGCAGCTCTCCTGGTTGTCCAGGAAGATGTTGGCACTTGGATGCCTTCTTTCCCAAACATCTTCGTGTGCAACCGGGGCAGTCATGTCAAGTGCCTGTTAGTCCAAAAGGGACAGTAGGTCCTTACCCACCCCATGTGGCAGAGCCTCAGGCCACCCCAGCAGTCTCTGAGCTTTAATAGGAGAGCTCTGGGATGCAAGTGAGAAAGAGAGGATGAGCTGCAGGAAACGCACTGGGGTGGGCAGGAATGGGGAGTATTTTTATTTTGCTAAGAAATCCCAGCCTGACGCCAGGGTCGTAAGCTTCTTGTGTAAGAGCATTCCAGACAGACACCTTCCAAGGAATGACATAGCCGTGACATACGCCCAAGTAGAAGCCCATGTTAATGTGCATTTGGATAAAACTGTCAGCTTGAACATCAACCTGTCTAATAAAACCTGGTATTTTCCAAACACACTCCTTGGAGATGTTTGTTTTGCTTCTCTCGCCAGAGTGGTGCAACCGCCCAGACTGGCTCTGGGCAGGGCAGGGTGGGTGTTCGGGACGGATGGGTGAGCGTGGCACCATGCATGGCTCTGCTTCCCAAGGGAAGGAGGGTGCTGGGGCCATGGGCGGCCTGGGAGGGGGCAAGTCCTGAGCCCCAGCGCCCCACGGACCCCAGCAGCCAGCCCTGGTCGGTGGGAGAGGTGAGGGCAGCAGGAAGGTGACTTTCCTGGTGACCCAGCTCAGGACGGGCCAACAAGGAGCGCGTTGCATCCCAGCAGAGCCCAGGCACTTGGGCCACCCTTGCTATCCCCTTTTCTACTCTTCTAATTAGAGGAGCTCCCTGCAGGGCTGTCGCTCCGGTGGGGCCCTCAAGCATTGCCAGGAGGACCGAATTCAGCTGACACGTCACAGCCATGAGCTGTGCCTGTCCCACAAATCCAACCCATGTCCTACCCCGAGCTGTGAAGGATAGGGGCTTGCTGGGGGCAGTGGTGGTGCCAGGATCCCTCAGACTATCCCCACGGCTGCCGAGGTCCCCACGGCTGCCGAGGTCCCACCGTCACGCGAGGTCCCCAGCGATAGGGATGTGCTGCCTGGCTCCTCAGCACGTCGATGGCTCCTAGAAGGTGACGCAGAGGCGGCGCTGCAGCCGCAGCCCTGGCTGCGCGTGCCTTGGAGCGAGGTGGACCTGCCGGTGCCCGCTGGGCCCCCCGTGAGCCGCCGCCGTGTCCGGGACC